>JAXIVJ010011366.1:0-43817 GCA_036785665.1 Chirona hameri
CTTATACTTACAGAGCCATAAGTCAATCAAAAATAAATATATTGCTTTGAAATTTGGTTTCAGCATCGTTCATACCCGGTTCTCTAATATATCTTCCGTTTTGTTTTTAAA
The DNA here is from genome assembly GCA_036785665.1 of Chirona hameri. Classification (NCBI taxonomy): domain Eukaryota; kingdom Metazoa; phylum Arthropoda; class Thecostraca; order Balanomorpha; family Balanidae; genus Chirona; species Chirona hameri. The sequence goes on from JAXIVJ010011366.1 coordinate 112, forward strand.
TCTTAAAAAACTTTTGTGGTAATTCTTCCAAAAAGTCATTTTTTGCATTTTTTGGTGTCAAAAATCCAAAGTTGTGAAAATCCGAGATAACCATTTTAAATAAAATGTTATTTCCTTTCTGTTGATGTTTTTATTTACAATTTGCGTCATTATACTATTTTCTACGATTTTTCAAACATTTAACGTTTTTCACCAAAAATGACATGACATGACGTCACTAAAACGTCCTTATCTCCCAACATTTTTGACAAATACCCAAAAAATGGCAGAAGATGTAGAATTGATGCATCATAAGGTACCGTAAGTTTCACTTCGATATCTTTCATAGTTGTCAAGTTATTGAGAAAATCCGGGAGAGGGGGTTTCGGGGTTCTTCATTGCACATGACACGTGGGATGATTCAGAAAGAAATACACGTACAAGCGCCTGGTGCCAGCGCGGTTCGAACCCACGAATAATCTACGAATACGCTAGGAGTAGACAGCTATACCGACTAAGCTATTTGGGCTTACGTGTGTGGTACTGTTATTCAGTCTCCAATATTGGATCTCTGCTAGCTCAGGACAGGCTACCTCTTGACCCTCGAGACAGACGGCCCTGACCGCCACCCGGGTCGCGGCGCATTCCATTCCAACAACGCCCCGCACTCCCTCCCTCCACCCCCCCCCCCCCCCCCCCCAGGTCACGCATCTGCCAGACAGTCACAATGGGTACCAACCTACGGTGGGGAAACCACTTTTTTTTTGGTGTCTGTCGCGACCGTAGCGCCACGTGGTGGCAAGGGAAGATCGTTATGAGACCGACTGTACACCTTTTTCGATATCCCAAAAGGTCGAAAACCTTTAAAAGAAACAGAAATCATTAGAAATCGTGTGGTTGCAAAATAAAGTGGGCCAAATCTGGGAGAAATTCGAAATTGGGGATACCTAGGTTAGGTCCGCTCAAACTGGTTGCCCCTCCCCCCCCCCCCCAACGGCCGGCTGGCTCCGCCCTTGTGCAGTTCAGATGTTTTTTTTTTCCAAGTGACGTTCAACTGAAATCTCTGAAACACAATTTACCAAAACAAATCGTCTGGGGATGTGTATGGGCTCACAACTTTTTGAACGCAATGTGTGCGCGTGCGTTTTTTTGCGAAATGCACGTGCGGCGGACAGGAATAGCAGCCGAATAGTCTTGAAACATGTATGGGATAGTAGTCGAATAGTGTGTTTCCTTCCGCGTAAGTCTGCCGTTTTCTGCACCAACGTTCGTTGCACCGTGCAATGTTCGTGTTCTGCCGAGTCTGGGTGCCGACTGAGGCGGGCGGGGGACTGACCTGATCGGGGTCACAGAGCACTCTCGGTCACCGCCCCGGGACGTGCGCCGGCGCGGCGGACGCGGCGCACCGGCGTCAAACAATGGCGTGTGTTTTTCCGCCGGCGGTCATTGTTGCGCGGTGGCCAACACGGCCCGGGTCACGCGACTGGACCGGGGTCACGTGACCGGCTGGAGGAAGCGTTGCGTTGAACACGGGAAGTGGTGTTCATTCCAGCGGTCGGCTGCAGGGCGGCTCTGGGGACGTGCTGCTGCTGCTGCTGCCCGTCCCACAGAGAATGCTCAGCTGGCGCTCCAGCTGAAATTATATTTGTATTTGACAGATTTAGTTTGAGCCTGTTCCGTGGATTTCTGGGATCAGAGCCTTTCAGTTTTCACCGAGCACGGTTTTGAGTTTTGACCCCTGCATTATGATCGTATATTGTTTGTTTACTAACACATTATATATGTGTCAACGTTTACCGTCACTGAATACCTCAGCAGATATATATATATATATATATATATATATATATATAAATCATTACAAAATCGAAACATGTTTTTGTTCCGCACTGGAACTTGTGAGGTCATGTTATGGAAAACAGTTCGTACAATGCATTTTCTAAGAGAAAGCTCACGAAAGCCAAAAGTATAAGTTATAACTTTTCAACAGCTCAATATCGGACATTGACAAACAGAATCGCTGTCCGATGCACCTCCTATACCTATTGACTTCGCCGGGGAGTTGACCGGCTGACCTTAGCCGAGTCGGCCGTGTGTTGTTACTCCGCGCACCCGCCGGCCGGCCGGGGGGGGGGGGGGGGGGGGGAGCGCGGCCCGGTCCCGGGCAGAACAGTAAGTACACGTTTTCGGTGTGGTTGTGTGTGCCACATGACCAAAAAGCGTAAGGCGTACCTACTTCTGATGCAGGAGGGACAGATTGCTATTTGTGGCGACTCAAGACTTTCATAGTGCGCGTCGCGCGAGGATGCCAAGTGTGTCGAGGAGATAATGGACTCCAATGACAGGTTGTCTGGTGGCGTTCGTGGACTCACTTTCGTTCACCATGGATGCACGCCCGGCAGTGTCCGCCCTTAAGAATGGACAGACCAGGAACTTCGTTTCAGGAGCTGCGAAAGAAACAGTGGACCTGAGGCACCTACACATCCAATGGAGCGGCATCAGTACCGTCTACCGTCTACATGAGGACCGTCTTCAGTAAGAGATAAGGTTAGTCCTTCTATTGTATTGGTGGCTTGTCCTACACTCTACAGGCTCATAATCGCCAATCGCAAAACACACAGCCAAAGTGATCCATTTAGAGTGTCAATACTTTAAACCCAGCATTGACCGCACTCTGGGTAAAAACGGCACTCAGACGGAAAAATCGAAGGATTCCGGTGGAGTTGAACTCGGCGGCACCCGACTATATGTATGTACATACATCGTACCTACATTTCCCTAAGACACCTCTGGAGCTACCGTTACCTGCTGGCGACTCTACCGGTCACATGATCGCCCGCAACAGCGACAGGAGCTGCCCAGCGGTGACCACACTGGTCCCGTGGTCCGCAGCACCTGCTCAGCTGAGCTGTGCTGTCCGGCGGGCGGCAGCGGCCGTGACCGTCCCTGATAGAGCAGGCCGTGACCGTCCCTGATAGAGCAGCGCTGCACCCGGCACCGTGTCAGCGTCGAACGTGCCCTCGGCCGACACCGAATCGGCCGTTTCCTGTTGCTTGCACGAAAACGAAGCGGCGGCGCGCGCCCTGTGACCTGCTGGTACCGGCGCCGGGTCGGCCGCGGGCCGACTCAGCAGCATCCGGACCCGGCCGGATGGGCCGCACCCTCCTCCTCCCCCTCCTCCCCCTCTCCGCCCTCTCCGCCCTCTCCGCCCTCTCCGCCCTCTCCGCCCTCTCCGCCCTCACCGCCCTCACCGCCCTACCGCACTCTCCGCCCTCTTTGCCTCTCTCCGCCCTCTGCCCTCTCCGCCCTCTCCGCCCTCTCCGCCCTCCCCGCCCTCTCCGCCCCTCTCCGCCCTTTCAGCCCCTCATCCATGGGCCGCTTGGTTGGTAAACATTGCCATGGTAATACGTTAAACTGGTGGCATGTTACAGGAGCAGCCACCACTGCGCGGAGCGAACAGTAACCATTCGGCCTATATTCACGGGCCGTGGGAGTGTTCAATAAACAGAGATGTTGCAACACATCGGCAGCAGCAGGAGAGCTGCAAATAGCTGCAGCAGCGCTCCGGTTGCTACCGCGGCCGATAAGCTGCCTCTACTAGACACCCCGCGGGTGGTGACAGGCTCCGGATGTCTGCTCAGGGCGGCCCCGCTCCCGGGCTGACCCCATCGACGTCCAACAGGCGGGAGGAATCGAATACATGTTTGTCACATTATGGTGAATGCTTTTGGATTCATGATACATGACACACCAGGGATATTGGTCGACTGAAAACTTTTGAAGATCGTAGATCCGAGGAACTTTGCATGATACCTACCTTGAATGTGCTGTTTTAGTCATGTATTGAATGTCTCCGCCGTGGTGTAGCAAGTTTGCCTAATTTTCCCACCTCTGCCCTGAAGTCGGAGACCACCACTTAGGGGAGTCACAGTCCAGGGAAATGACATCGGAACGGACAGCATCAAAGTGAACAAAACTGTTTTCAAGAGCACATAAAGTATTTGAATCGATGTTACAAAGTAGAGCATGACACATATGTATTCATCGAAACCCTTGGACTTGTTATCATCGACACATAATAACCTTTCATATTGCATCATTCATACCGTCGCCATGGAAACACACGTTTCCGTAATGCTGCGACCATTTCTCGCCGCGTTTTTTGTCTCGTTTCTGGCGGTCGCTGGAAGTGGAGACTGCCGGTGGTCCCGGCCGCTGGTATATCTGCAGCTTCTGTACGGCGGCGGCCGTCTGTTTACTTCCATGTTCCGCCGGGTGGTCGGCCGCACTGGCTGACACCCGCCCGGACGGCTACGGCGTGAGAGCTGCCCCACCGCTGCCGTCTGGAGTCAGTCAAACGGGACACTTTGTACTCCTTCTGGAGCGATTCCAAAAACGCCGAGTTTCTTACAGGCGTTTTTTTCTGTAAGTTAGTACCGTCAAGTTCCGGGCTCGATCTTTTGAAATATAGATAGGAAGGCCGAAGGCCGGACACCACCGTGTGTGGCCTTCATCTGCCTTCTGTGTGCGACCTCTGCCTCCGCCTGTGTGCGACCTCTGCCTCCGCATGTGTGCGACCTCTACCTCCGCCTGTGTGCGACCTCTGCCTCCGCCTGTGTGCGACCTCTATCTCCGCCTGTGTGCGACCTCTGCCTCCGCCTGTGTGCGACCTCTCCCTCCGCATGTGTGTAACCTCTGCCTCCGCCTGTGTGCGACCTTTACCTCCACCTGTGTGCGACTTCTGCCTCCGCATGCGTGCGACCTCTACCTCCGCCTGTGTGCGACCTCTACCTCCGCATGTGTGCGACCTATACCTCCACCTGTGTGCGACCTCTACCTCCGCATGTGTGCGACCTCTACCTCCGCCTGTGTGCGACCTTTACCTCCACCTGTGTGCGACCTCTACCTCCGCCTGTCTGCGACCTATACCTCCGCCTGTGTGCGACCTTTACCTCCACCTGTGTGCGACCTCTGCCTCCGCATGTGTGCGACCTCTACCTCCGCATGTGTGCGACCTCTACCTCCGCATGTGTGCGGCATGCCTACCTCCGCCTGTGTGCGACCTCTACCTCCACCTGTGTGCGACCTCTACATCCGCCTGTGTGCGACCTTTACCTCCGCCTGTGTGCGACCTTTACCTCCACCTGTGTGCGACCTCTGCCTCCGCATGTGTGCGACCTCTACCTCCGCATGTGTGCGACCTCTACCTCCGCATGTGTGCGACCTCTACCTCCGCATGTGTGCGACCTCTACCTCCGCATGTGTGCGACCTGCCTACCTCCACATGTGTGCGACCTGCCTACCTCCACATGTGTGCGACCTGCCTACCTCCGCCTGTGTGCGACCTGCCTACCTCCACCTGTGTGCGACCTGCCTACCTCCGCCTGTGTGCGACCTGCCTACCTCTGCCTATGTGCGACCTGCCTACCTCCGCCTGTGTGCGACCTGCCTACCTCCACCTATGTGCGACCTGCCTACCTCCGCCTGTGTGCGACCTGCCTACCTCCACCTATGTGCGACCTGCCTACCTCCACCTATGTGCGACCTGCCTACCTCCGCATGTGTGCGACCTGCCTACCTCCACCTATGTGCGACCTGCCTACCTCCACCTGTGTGCGACCTGCCTACCTCCACCTATGTGCGACCTGCCTACCTCCACATGTGTGCGACCTGCCTACCTCCACCTATGTGCGACCTGCCTACCTCCACCTGTGTGCGACCTGCCTACCTCCACCTATGTGCGACCTGCCTACCTTCGACCGTGTTCGGCCGTGCCGTGCGGCCGTGTGCGGCTGGTGTGCGGCCAGGGCAGGGGCGGCGGCCTCGCGGCGGCCGGACCGCCACAATGCGGCTCAGCGCCAGCAGACGACGCCTAATCCGAGCTGCGCGCTGATTGATTCGCTCCGAGCGTGAGCCGACTGGAAAAACGCTGATCATTGGAGGAAATAATCCTACTTTGCTGAGCGGCCGACCGGTCCGGGCTCAGCCGGCGTGACCCGAAGATACTGCCCCACCGCCACCGCCACCGCCACCGCCACCGCCACCGCCACCGCCACCGCCACCGCCACCGCCACCGCCACCGCCATCGCCATCGCCATCGCCACCGCCACCGCCACCGCCACCGCTGCCGCCACCGCTGCCGCCACCGCTGCCGCCACCGCCTACACCGATGGCGACGTCTGCCGATGAGCCAGGCTTGTCGGAGCTATAGGGAGAACGGATAAAGCTACATATCTGGCAGTATATTGAGTTGAAATATGGTATGCCGATTGGAGGTACTTGTACTCTCGGAGAGTCGCTTGGCACGTTATTTTCGGGGTCCTGGCTCCTAGGAACAAATTTACGTTCGAGAACTGGGATTCTGGACCGTGCGTTACTTCGCAAGGGACCCAGGATGCATCTGGTTTCCCGTAACCTAATTTGTTTGTTTGCACTGATGTACGCATGCCTAAAGACAGTGTTTTCTTATATTCAGACCCGGGAGCGAACATCGCCACATTGAAGCCATATGTGGTAGTTGATCTGATCAATGTCGCCGGAAGAGTATAGCCGAAATGGACCGAGTCACCGAGGTATGTACCCTGCTCCTCAGGGTTACTACTGATCACCTTTCCTGGCGCCCCGTGTTAGCCCGGACCGGCCAATGGGCATCCACTGTATCTGATATCCAATGTATCTGATATCTACTATATCTGATATCCACTGTATCTGATATCCACTGTATCTGATATCCACTGTATCTGATATCCACTGTATCTGATATCCACTGTATCTGATATCCACTGTATCTTATATCCACTGTATCTGATATCCACTGTATCTGATATCCACTGTATCTGATATCCACTGTATCTGATATCACATATCCACTGTATCTGATATCCACTGTATCTGATATCACATATCCACTGTATCTGATATCACCTATCCACTGTATCTGATATCACCTATCCACTGTATCTGATATCCACTGTATCTGATATCCACTGTATCTGATATCCACTGTATCTGATATCCACTGTATCTGATATCCACTGTATCTGATATCCACTGTATCTGATATCCACTGTATCTGATATCCACTGTATCTTATATCCACTGTATCTGATATCCACTGTATCTGATATCCACTGTATCTGATATCCACTGTATCTGATATCACATATCCACTGTATCTGATATCCACTGTATCTGATATCACATATCCACTGTATCTGATATCACCTATCCACTGTATCTGATATCACCTATCCACTGTATCTGATATCCACTGTATCTGATATCCACTGTATCTGATATCCACTGTATCTGATATCCACTGTATCTGATATCCACTGTATCTGATATCACCTATCCACTGTATCTGATATCCACTGTATCTGATATCACCTATCCACTGTATCTGATATCACCTATCCACTGTATCTGATATCCACTGTATCTGATATCCACTGTATCTGATATCCACTGTATCTGATATCCACTGTATCTGATATCCACTGTATCTGATATCCACTGTATCTGATATCCACTGTATCTGATATCCACTGTATCTGATATCCACTGTATCTGATATCACCTATCCACTGTATCTGATATCCACTGTATCTGATATCACCTATCCACTGTATCTGATATCACATATCCACTGTATCTGATATCCACTGTGTCTGATATCACCTATCCACTGTATCTGATATCCCAATGTGCTGGGTGGACAGACACCGGGAGGTTACAGCCAGCGTGTGGTCACACCGCGATGCTAGACGGATACTGCAGATCGAAAAACTTCTCAAATACGAGCAGTTTCTTATCTTTCACATATGGCAAGATGGACACGATGGTGTAGGTAGATAGGTATAGATAGATTCAGATATCCAGATATAGCCACGATGCTAATTCTGACGGCTAACTAATGTCGCGTGACATAAGTCTTTCATCAATATTAATTACCGAGTGGGCGCGAAGCGCCCGTGAGGTTTCTCGTCAACTTACTAGACAAGTTTACATTTGACCCGGTCCGACCCGGCCCGACCCGGCCGTACAGACGCTATTTGAAAGCTAATAACTTTGCAACCACTGCTCCGATTGAGATCGAGTTTTCACCATTGGATAGGACCATAAAATCAATGTTGATTTTCGTAAGGTGAGTTTTGATAGGGGTGGTACGACAGCGCGTGGCACACGCAAACGTCGAAATGAATAAAAATCATTCTTGACCAAAAATGGCCTTATTAATTTAAGCATTAATTTATACGCTGAAGCGTGCCGCGCTCAGGACGTACTCCCTTTTGGCGGATTCGAGAAAGGAGATCATGAACCAGTGTTCGCCACGGGCCCACCAATCCCCAGCCCGGCCCAGCTCAGGCCCATGAACACCAAGCCCTGGCCCAGACCAGACCCGGTCAAATTTAAAACATTGGGGCCCAGGCCCATCCGGCCCGTTCATATTAAGCATATCTTATTTTCACAAAAAATGCAGTCATTATCCTATCATATTTACTTGTATACTAAATATGTGAAACAATGTATCAAATTGGATGACAACTGTTGTTGATCATGTAAAACAATCAGATCAATAGTGACACAATACTACTTTGTATAACACCTGACAAACAGAGCAATTGCTTTTAGGTATGTTTTGCCAGAAATTGCAGTTCCCTAACATAAATACTAAGTTGAAATTGTCAAAACAAAACACTGGCATTTTGTCAGAAATTGCAGGTTCTTAACATAAATAATAAGTTGAAATTGACAAAAGCAAACACAGACAAGCCGCAAGCATGTCATGATGATTGTGGCTTATGGTGCACCGACTGCTGTGGTCATTTGGCCCCCAGGCCCCAGTGGCAAGAATGTCAAAATCAAGGACAGAAGATTTAATCCATGCTGAGGTAAGACAAATGAGGTTAAATATATATAACATAAGACAAAGGTGCCTTCACCACAATGATAACTTGACGATTAAACAAGGATACGAGACTTGTGAAATCATAACAAATTATAACTATTGACATTAAACATCACCCACCCAGCCTGAGTAGATCTGATGTACTTATACATACATTTAAGTACAATCAACATACCAACCCATTTAAGTCCACATTGACACACTGCCACTATGCCAACCCCTCCCCCCAAAAAAATATCGTCAGGAATCCGAATGCGTTTTATCAAAGTAGTCGACGCATTGAACTTAAAATAAGTGAATCAAAGATTTTGCGTTTTGATGACGTTATTACATAACAAAGGATAGGTATTTTAGTTTTTTACAAATAACATGTGTTAATCAAAACAAATTGGGCTTCAATTTGATACACAATCAGAAATTTAGCAAATTCACAGCCATTTGAGCTTTTTGCAAGTAAACAGCTATACCTATTTAAGGATGACGTCATTTATTCAACGAGGACTGAGGGACACTGAACTCTCTGGCGAGCCAAGGCCATAGAATACCAGCCAGAACCGTCCCTGCTGCGCAGTTATCTGCCATGACCAAGGGCTTTAGCTGATAATATGTTTTTCAACCATGCAAATTCACCTTGAACTTGTATTTTTTCTTGTGAATGAATCTAAAATCAAGTACTAGGTAAGTAGGTTTACATACATGTCATTGTCCAACATTCTAGTGCTCAAGTCACTGCCTACTTGCAAAATGATGATGACTCTCATGCCCAATGGGGTTGATGATATTGATTAGTTAACGCTTTGTTTTTTAAATGGATATAATATTATCATTTTCAGATTGCATGTGACCATATAGATGCTTGTGTTTTCTGTCATAATGTCAGGTGTTCATGTACATGATGACCGATTATTAGTAGGTATCCTTATCCAGTTCTACTGCATAAATATGATAGCACTGTTATCATTGATTTGAGTGTTAATACACTATTAAATCAATATGTATTATGGTGAGCTCAATATCACGCACCTGTGTGTTGCCGTGGAAATGAACTGCTGGGTAACATATTTTTCAGCTCTGACCTGACTTGTGCGCGCCACGCATTACTTCAACATTATCAGCCCAGGCCCCTCCAGAGCCCGGTGATTTCCTTAAAGTTGAGGCCCGGCCCAGGCCCAGCCCAGGCCCGGCCCATGGCCAGTAGGGTCAGCCCGGCCCATGTCGAACTCTGTCATAAACAATTGAATACAACTTAATTTTTATGTTGGCATGATACATGAAGGCCTGGCAATTTTTATGGAGGACTAAAAGGACTATGTGTTACTACCAGGTGTGCTCCCGTACCGTTTCATATTTCAAACCTGTTTTAGCTTTACCAGAGCGCGCCCGCTCGGTCATCGCCAAAAAAAGCGTTTTACTGGTAATTAAGTTACTTACACCTACTGCGCTGCAACTTGAACGGATCGAATCTCGTTTGACCTCGTTGGAATGTGGCTTCTCGGTTCACCAGCCGGCATGATCTACTGTGTTTACAGTTCGTCTTAAACCCAATGAACTAACTGTCGCGCAGCGTAAGTGACTTGTGTATTGTTAGATCAGCCGGTGGCAGAGAAAATAAGCGTCCGTCGGTCATTTGCCGACTCTCCCAATAGCCGGCATGTTGCGGTAGTCACTGCAGTGACATTCGCACAGAGCCGCAGACGTAAATATGCAGCATCGACTCTGACCCTGGCTCAGCTAACTGGACGGTATGTGTGTCTGTCTGTGGCCTCGACGGACAGTTGTAATCTGAGTAAGCCCATCGTCCACCAGTTCATGGAACGCTGACTCTGGTGGTGCTGTTTGCCATGATTGTGTTCAGTGAAGTGTATACGATGGGAAACGACAAGGTTATATACCTAGTTATAAATTAATTAGAGAAAATATTGGTTATGAATTTAAGTGAAGCACACGTCTTGAAATCAAAATTGCCTGGTAGTTATATCTTATGTGAACGATCTGAAAATTGTGTCTGTTAATGTCACTGGTGACTGACAGAGCACCGTTCACACAATACATATCAACTCGTAACTATTTTAGCACTTTTATAACGGTATATGCACTCAAAACCAACACTATTGTCCTGTTTCGAATCCCACCCACAGCCTGCCCGATAGTCCGGTCAGCCAGACATATGTTAGTCGTGGCTGTCAGTGGCTATTAGTCATGCCTGTACGACATATCGACCGAGCCATAACACCCTGCATCTCAGAGTTCGATAAAACTACGTGCGGGGGGTTATCTGGGCCGTAGAGTCATGACTGTGAAATTGTCAGCCCCGCCCGTCGAATGGTTTTCGAGTTTCAGTCTCGGGTAACTTTGTTGTTACAGTACAGCTCGTCTGATCGCACCGTTTGTCATACTGTGTATCGCTGTAGTTGCTTTCTTTGTGATGATAACGGAAAATAAGGCTTGCCGTTTTTTTGTTATACTCATAAGCAATAGCTTCAATAAACCACATTTATCAGTAATGAACCACGGCACGGCCATATGCAAACTTCGCTAGAATAGGTGTAAACAACCCGTGGTCACGCTTGATAGCTTCAGTAATTGTGCCTGCCTTGAATCTGGTGCTCTCGTTGCCAATTGTTTACAATAAATAGATGCTGTTGCGCCGAATTCAATGAAAAGTCAATTCAATATCATTCTGATGTCGTGGTCACTCGTATTAGGTCTAACCGTGCCGACGATGGTGAAAAACTTTGCTTCCAAATGTTAGTATTAACTCAGTAGCTACTGCAGGCTCCGCGTTCTGGTTTTCTTTGTCATTCTGTGTTTGTTCCGTTACCGCTTGTTTTGTTACACCAGACAAACTTGTTCACAGAAGCACTGGCTCACATACACATATGTAGATGCTCATGCAAGCAACACGCACGTACATGATACACACACAGACACATACGCGCGCGCGTACGCACTCATGTACACATACACACTGATAAACACACGAACGGCAGCTCTCGGGATAACATTAAAACACGTAAATATTTCATTACAGACTCGGGGGTCTACAGATGTTTACTTTGTAGACTCGAAATCCATGGAGATCCTACATCAATCCTTAGACGATGGATGAGCTAAATATATTATCAATGAACTGCACAGGCCTTGGCGAGCAGAAGAAAAGGCGCGATGTAATGCATTATATCCAGGCACGTAGCCAGGATTTCGTCCAGGGGGGGGGGGGGGGCCTCGAAAGGACCCTTCCCGAGCGTTGAAAGGGCCCCCTTCCCAAGCATTGAAAGGGCCAAACAAAACGGATGAAAAGGCACGTTATAAGGATGGAAAATGCAGTATGATAGGTATGGCATGGGCCATACCAACTTTTAGCAGCTGGAATTAGCAAACTGCTAAATCAAGTTTGGAACCAGCGACACCAATTTGGAATCAGCTATATCAACTTGAAATATTTGTAAGATCAAGACCTGGAACTCTTAAACAAATTGCGCCGTGGAGGGGCGCGCAAATTTGGAGTCGTATGCCCTGGATATGCTTTCTCACCAATGCGTCGCATTGCGTATGGTGCGGACCTCTAAAAATGTTATATTGTGTGTTTAAAAGTGCGGTAAAAAAGTGTAAAGTGAACTATTTTGCCCAATTATATAGGAAAGTAGCAACATAACACATAAATGCGCCGAGAAAAGGGCCGTTTTTATAACCCGCATATCATTGAATTTGTAGTCAAATTGCACCGCGAAGCGGCGCAAACATTTTGAGCTTTATTCCCTGGACAACGGCATTCTTCCTGTTGAAAGGCCCAGGGCCCCTTGAGATCGTCTAGGGGCCCTTCCGACCTTTTCAACGCCCTTCCGACCTGTTCAGGGACTCATCTGGGATCCGCGAAGCGAAAAGACATGATGTGGAGTGGATGATATATATTTATATATATATATATATATATATATATATATATATATATATATATATATATATATATATATATATATATATATATATATATATATATATATATATATATATATATATATATATATATATATATATATATATATATATATATATATATATATATATATATATATATATATATATATATATATATATATATATATATATATATATATATATATATATATATATATATATATATATATATATATATATATATATATATATATATATATATATATATATATATATATATATATATATATATATATATATATATATATATATATATATATATATATATATATATATATATATATATATATATATATATATATATATATATATATATATATATATATATATATATATATATATATATATATATATATATATATATATATATATATATATATATATATATATATATATATATATATATATATAATACAAAGAGGGCTTACTCTACAAGGAAAAAAATCGGAGCTTTCAGGTGTATTGTAACACCCTGACGAAGGGTGTTACAATATACCCGAAAGCTCCGTTTCTAATATTTGTATCGTGGAGGAGGTCATCTTTGTATTTAATCTTCATCTGGGATCTCTACGTGCTTTTGGCCCTTCTGGTCTGACCAGGGACTCCTCTGATCTTCCAAGAAGCCCCCATTGTGTGTCAAGGGGCCCATTCGGCCTGTTCAGAGGTCCTTCCGACCTGGCCAGGGGCTGCACTGGCTGCTTTGTCGCCCTGCCGACATGCTCAGGGGGCCCTCCGATCTGCCCAAGGGCCCCTCCAGTCTGGCTGGGAGCTCATCCGGCATGTTCAAGGGCCCTTCCGACCGGCCCAGGGACCCTTTCGATCTAGCCAGGGCCCTCTGATTTGCCCAGGAGCCCCTCCAATATGCCCAGCGACTCTTCTGGTCGGACTGCGTTGGCTGCTTTGTCGCCCTGCCGACATGCTCAAGGGGCCCTCCGATCTACCCTGGGGCCCTTTGGACTTTCCAGGAGCCCTCTGGTCTCTCCAGGGGTCATCCAGCCTTGTAAGGGACCCTTCCGACCTGGCAAGGGACTGCGCTTGCTGCTTTGTCGCCTTGCGACATGCTCCGGGGGCCCTCCGACCTGCCCTGGGGCTCCTCCGTGCTGACTAGGGGCCCATTCAGTACGTTCATGGGCCCTTCTGACCTACCTAATGGCCCTTTCGGTCTGGTCAGGGGCCCCTTTGACCTGCACAGGGCCCTTTTAACTTCCCAGGGGCCCTCTGGTTTGTCCAGAGGCCATCCAACCTGCTCAGGGGCCCGCATGGCCTGGCAAGGGACTGCGCTGGCCGCTTTGTCGTCCTGACGACATGATCAGGGGCCTCTCGTCCTGCCCAGGGGCCCCTCTGTGCTGGTTAGGGTCCCATTCGACGTGTTCAGGGAGCCCTCTGGTCTCTCCAGGCGGTCCTCCAGCCTTCTAAGGGACCTTTCTGACCTGGCAAGGGACTGCGCTGGCTGCTTTGTCGCCTTGCGACATGCTCCGAGGGCCCTCCGACCTGCCCTGGGGTCCCTCCGTGCTGACTAGGGGCCCATTCGGTACGTTCAGGGGCCCTTCTGACCCACCCAGGAGTCCTTTCGATCTGGTCAGGGGCCCTCTGACCTGCACAGGACCCTTTTAACTTCCCAGGGACCCTCTGTTCTATCCATGGGCCCTCCAACCTGCTCAGGGGCCCGCATGGTCTGGCTAGGGACTGCATTGGTCCCTTTGTCGCCCTGCCGACATGCTCAGGGGCCTCTCGACCTGCCCAGGGGCCCTCTGTGCTGGCTAGGGGCCCATTCGACGTGTTCAGGGGGCCCTCTGACCCGCTCAGGGGCTCTTTCGGTCTGGCCAGGGGCCCCTCTGACATGCACAGAGCTCTTTTGAACGTCTAAGGGGCACTCTTGTCTTTCAGAGAGGCCCCTGGTGGCCCAAAGGGCCTCCGAAGTGCTCTAAACTCTCTAACGACCACGCTTCGGGCGGTAAAGAGCCCATGATATCGCGCTTCGCGCGGTCTCGTTGGCCCTTTTCGACGCGCTGCGTGCGCCGAAAAAGGCCCTTTTGGCCTCCAGGGGGGGGGGGGGGGGTCGCCCCCGCCGCCCCCCCCCCCCCTTGACTACGTGCCTGATTATATCCGTCAATTAAACTTTAACGTAGTCTTTCTTCAAGACACGCATATGACAATTCCCGCGTTACCATATTTCAATAGTTTATGGAAAGGTAAATGTTACCACTCATGTCATTCCTCACGCAGTCGCTAAACATGCATATTAATAAGTAAGAATACACACAATAACCTTATTACACAAATTAGTTCTGACTGCGGAAACTACTATAATACTGCGGAAACTACGTTATTCTGATATGTAAGATACATACGGACATATTTGCTTTCGTAAATATATATGGACCAAACAGTGATCAGCCATGTTTCTTCGGAAACGTTTTGGATCATCTCAATGATATCAAAGTTGATCACATTATAATAACCGGTGACATGAATCTTTTTATCAATCATGAAGTAGATTGTCTGAATTACGTAAGGAAAAATAACGTAAACGCAAAACGAGCGTTTCTGCATTTAGTAGAGAACTACAATTTGGTTGATATATGGAGATACTCGAACCCCTCCGAACGTAAATACACATGGACACGTACAAATCCCTTTAAATGTGGGCGTTTAGATATGTTCTTCGTCAGTGAACACTTGGTTGTAACTGATGCAAGTATTATACCAGGATATACAACTGATCATAGTGCAATAACTCTCGCTATCAAAACCAAACAACAACCCAGAGGTACTGGACTCCGGATGTTGAATATTTTACATTTGCTAAACGAAGAATATGTAAGCCGCATAAAAACTTGCATATTTGACACAATAAAACAATATGCAGCACCAATATATGAGCAACATTTATACACTCAGCCACGGAATTATAATACGATACAATTAACAATAAATTATTGTTTGTTCTATGAAACGCTTATAATGATGGTACGTGGGGAGATATTGCCTGCTGAAAATGAGAGTTTTGCACGACATTGCAAAGTTGCCCGAGGCTGTAACTTGAAAACTATTCGAAGCACGAAGCTGAAAACTTCACAGCATGAAAATACGGCCCAGATAACACCCAGGACATAGTTGTATCGAAATCTGAGATATCGGGTGTTATTTCCGGATTTGTTTGCAGTCGATCTGTCCTGGAATGCCTCAGCTGTCCGTGGCGGCTGTCAGTGGCTGCAGGGACCAGGAATGAGGAGAAAGCCTTCCGCTGTCCCCGGAGGCCGATAAACATCGGTCAATGACCCATGGCAGAGACACAGACACCGGAGACGGAGTGGGGTCTGGATGTCAGGGGGAGAGAGGCTGGAGCAGCTCCTTCCGCCGGTCTGGGCAGGAGACCCGGATAGTAAAAGAGCCTACGTTGAACTCAGTTTAGAACCAAAAACATACTATCTCCATTTTTATCGGCAGTCTGTCCCATTTTATCGTGACAACTTTGATGCCTACAGTCTTATGTTAAATTGTCCTGGCAGTTCCAGCGTTTTAATGGGACTTAAGACCAGCCATGCAAAGTTAAAGAGCCGAAAAATAAGTCATGCTTGTGTAAATTCAGTTTAATTTTGTATCGAGTTTCGTTCAGTCACTCCTTCCTTACCACAACACCACAATGATCTGTCTGGATGGGCTACTGAAGCAGAACCGAATATGTTTTTGTACAGTTGCCAAAATCCTAAATAATTGAATGTCATTTAAAGCACATTTATTTCAAGTTATACGTATGTAAATGGCATGACGCAACAGATGGTGTATTAAGGCCGTGATCTATCATTGGATTATCATGGTCGGAAAGTTACATTGATTGTCTCCACCTACGGTTTGAGCTGGATTACAGACATGATGGCACTGCATCGATGAACGATGTTCAAAGTACCGTCTCCCCGTGCTGCAACGCACAGCTTCCTCTCGGTCGTCATGCAGAACGCTCGTTCGGTCTGTCGCGACCCCTATCCCTCTGCCACGCCTCTATGCAGATCCGACGCACTAAACAAATCGAGATCGATCTGTCCCCGAGCTGGGCGACTCGCGCCGCTTCTATTAGCCCTCTGCCCCCTCCCCTCCCTCAGCCCCCCACCAGATGACGGCGGCCAACACCGGAAATAATGCCCCTGCCGGTCATTTGTATTGATATTCATCGGCATGATCGGGCGCGGTGGCAGAGGCGACGCGGCGGCGACGTACGCGGCGCTACACGCCTGAGCGGCGAGCGTGGCGCGTGCCGCCGCCGCCGGCGCAGAAGGCCAGATGCGATTAGCGTGGAATGTGCGTGTGTGGGGAGGGGCGTCGCTGGACGGCTGGTGACGCGCCTTTTGTGGGGGCCGGCGCCGCCGACACGCAGCAGGAGAGGCAGTACGCGATATACATATGATGTTTAAAAAAGAGTGGATAAAGAAACAAGTAGAAAAAGGCACAACAATCGCGCCCTTCTTTTCTTTCTTACTTTCCCAATCACTTCTGCGCATTTCTGCCCAGTACCAACCTCACCACCCCGGTAAGGTTGGTACTGGGCAGAAATGCGCAGAAGTGATTGGGAAAGTAAGAAAGAAAAGAAGGGCGCGATTGTTGTGCCTTTTTCTACTTGTTTCTTTATCCACTCTTTTTTAAACATCATATGTATATCGCGTTCAGTTTTTATTCTTTATATGATTACGTTTTAGTACATTTTATCTCCATCACATCGTTGACATTACATACGCCTTTGCATATCAATAACGACTGAAACGAACCTTTTATCTTACATTCTTGCGTCTATCTCATGGCAGATATGCTAGTTGTCGTAAATACGAGAACCTACGTCTTGGCACCCTTGTTATGTTTACAAGCAGACTTGCAAATACGGACACAAATCCGTGTTCTGTCGTGTACGTATGTGTGTATGGTTCATATCGAAAGTTCACCATACAAGCTCAAGCTCTTGCTGTATCATATTTATGGCACTGGATCTGTAGCCAACCAAACGGTTATGCGCGCTTTGCTAAATGAAAAAAAAAATTGGGATGTGTGATTATGTTTAGCTTCTCATTCACATACGCATGTCTACAAGCAAGCCAAATATCTCGAATATGGAGCAAGAGCCCAGCAGGCAAACCCCAATCGAAATTGGATTGTCGGAGCATATATGTTTTAATGTAAGGCAAATGTTTCTCCAAGACAACAGAGCATCAAGCGAACCAGCTATGTGGATTGTGGAGTATGTTTTAGAACACTAAGCTGCACCCCTCTCGCCACGGAGAAGAACGCTCCACGCACCCTCCCGCCGGCCACTTCGGCACGTTAATTTTTCGCTTTGCTAAACGGACTCGTAAAGCCGGCCCCCCACCGTCTCGGCGGTCAGTTTTATGTGCGTCGCCCGCTGTCATCGATATCGGCGATATGTTCGTCGATATCGGAGGCAATTCGACGCGACCGGCCGGCTGACGTACGGCGAACAGCGCTGATAAAACCGCCTCCGACGTCCACCACCCCAGCCAACGGCCGCGACGTGGTGAAATCAGTGGTGGTCCTGCCCCGGCCGTGGTCGGTGTTTTGTTTTATCTCAGGTCCGCCGCGTAGAGTGCGGACCACGGAGCGTCTCAGTACGTTGATTGTCGACCGGGGAAGGTTTCGGGGGTCATCACTCTGCGCCCTGGACGGAACTCTGCGAGGGACCGTCTCCGCCGCCCGGGCAGCCACCGGATGCGACAACGGCAGCCGCGGCCACGCGCGCCGCTCCCCAATCAGATTCAACTGGCAATCTGCCCCCATATTTTCATCTTTGATTTCTATGGGCCATAAATATAAGTCTCGATAAGCTTTGAGCTCGGATGAATCTAAATCAAATAGCGTGGGCCGGCGTTTGTCGGGGCCGGCAGCGGCGGAAGCCGGGGCTCCGGCGGCGGAAGTCGGTGTGTCGCCGCCGCGCGGTGCGCACGAGTGACTCCAATCCGGCGCGGGAGATGTGTGCGTGCGACGCGTCGGGCGGACAGGTAGTCGGCCGACGCACCGACGCCGTCAATTGGGATTGTTTATTGCCCGCCTGGAAAAGGGATGCATGGCTGGCGAGTCGGATGGGCAGAGCTGAAGTTCCAATGGAGTATGTACATTGCACGTGTTTATATCAGGCCCGTAGCCAGGCGGGTGCACCGGGTGCCCGTGCATCCCCTGGGATCTCCGTGCACCCTCTGACCTTAGTCCGTACACCCCCAGTAGTTAAGGTAAAGGACATTCTCAGTCAAGTAAAAGCAATTGAACACAAACGTGTTTGAGCCTTTCAATACAATCCACTAGGGAGGACACCTATCAAGACACTTATGTTCAGATACAACATTGTATACATGCTAAGAGTTTGGGTTGGTATATCTATGATAATGGTTGTGCACCTGCTGATAGTGTGTGTGCTCCCCTTGGAAGATCAGCCTGGCTACGGGCCTGGTTTATATTTAGGTGGAAATGATATAGGGGAAAGTGGGGTAATTTGAGCATATAGGTAAGTTGATCCACCCCCCATAACTCAGATTCTGTAGTGCCATTTGATCCGGTCAGTCGTCTGATGAAACGTCACGGAACCTCGACCATTTCTGGTTTTGCAACAACGGTATCGGATGGAAAAGGAGTCGGTTAGGAAAAAGAATGTGATTTTAACTAACTTTGCGAATATTTTCGTGAATGTGGAATCCTTTCTTTATTCTTTGATATTAAAAATAACCTTTGTTTGCCAAAGGGCCTTTGGCAAATATGACCATGTCTGCTCTCGCCACAGTACTCATTTGGTTACATGTGAAAGGAAGTCTGTGTTCGTGTTGTTTTTGTAAGCCGTGCCGTAGTCGGGTAACTTATGCCAATGAAATTGGGGCAACATGATCATGGGTTAACAATGTAAGTTTAATATGGACAATGTATATGTAGTAAATACATGGGAATGGACATATAGACAATAAACACACTGCTATCCAGAATAGACCAAACTAATTTTAAACACCATTTTGTTGAGTTTGGATACGTCATTTAAGATTCATAGTTTATGACCACCAAAGATATTCAGATAAGTTAATTGACCTGACCTGGATGGTGAGCTTTTTACCGAAGGTTATCAAATTGTGTGCCGATGAATAACGCTGGTCGCGAAAGACATGTCAGTTTTTGTCATAGTTTGTTTGCCAGTTTTTGTCTAGGTCTCTTTGGAGCCAATAGCCAAGGATTGATTAAACGTTGATCGACTTGCCACACTGCGTGGCACACCCTGCCCCATGCATGGGGTAAGATGTGCAATCGGACATTGACTTTAAAATGTGTACATTTGGGATATTTTGTAATGAGTGACGAGTGCACTAATTTGCACACATAAGATGACATTTTCCCTATAAATGGTCAAATGCTTCACTTATCTTCTTATATTCTCCCAGTTCATCAGAAAATAAAATATGACTCAACTTACACTACCTTCCTCTACAACTGGAAAATCTAGAGCAACACAAATATCATAAGTTTAGTATATCCTCGTTTCACTTAAACTTAAATACTTACGTTTTTGGGTGCACTTGCCATTTCCAGTTCAACAAGCAGCTAATTTTCTTGATCCTTTTTCCTACACAGATGAAAACATAAAAGAGGCCTATGCATGATCAGTTAATGCAAAAGTCGTTGAGGCGTTACCAAATGTCGTTACCAAATTACCAAATGTCGCGAGTGCATATAATCACGTAGATTCTAAGAATGCAGCTCTTTAACACCATTATACCTAAGCGTTTCCCATGAGCCATCAGCCAGAATTTAGCAGTTAGTGTCACTAGTCTTGACGCTAACTTAGTCGGTTCTTCCATACTTCGACCCACTAAAGATGGTTCGAAACAGACCTTGATGCCGCTTTTGTAGGGTCTGTTCGCTTTCACAAAATATTTTCGCCTGCCTCTGTGCCCCTAACGTCAGCTCATCGTCGCTGAATCTCTCCCTGCCCGTGCCAACCATTTCACATACCGATCTAGCTCGTTATCACCCACACCACCCACTGAGCTGGGAACCCTGCGCGCTGTTACCGGCACCGGCGGTGGCTTCCAGCTCCACTGTCGGCACGGCTGGCACCGACAGCTACCCCTGATGACGTCATCGGAGACGCCGCCGGTCGGTGATCAGTCCCCGTCGGCCCGATTCGAGCTCCGAGACGGCGATGTATCGGTTTGTCTGCAGTTGCCCCGTCGCCATGCATACAGAGAGGGCATCCGGGTGCGATGGCGTCGGAGCACTGGATGGCTGAGACAGTAATATTGAGGATCGCGGCTTAGCAGAGATGGAAATTTTACGGTGGATTGATCATAGGCTAGCGGATTGGGCATGATGACAGCCAGCCGTGCAAAGCAAATAAACGGGGACAGCAAAGAAACTAGTAATGTGTCGGTAACTCCGTAAAAACTCCGTCAACAAATAGCACATTAAACAAACATAGTTTTGAGTGCATGGTGTTAAGTCGTATTGCGTAAAATTTGCGTATGCTAGTGCAAATGGTTGCAACTAAAAGTTTGCACCAAAGTTATCTTATCGAGACAAATGCGGTGTTTCCAGGGCAGCTACTTGACATGAAACCTTCCCGAGCTAACGTATTCCGCCTCCGTCAGTCCTCCGGGCCGGTTGGCTGCTGGCCAGGAGTGGACGTCGCCGTCGGGGCGAGAGCCGCCGATCTCCGCCCCGCGTGGCCGAGGGACCCGGCGGCATTATTACGGGTCTTCGGTGTTTCCGGATATGGTGTTCGGCAGACGCCGTCCCTCAGACCAGCCACCTGCGATGGATACTGCGCCGCAGGGGCGCGGTGTTGAGCGGTACAACATACCATTTCAGGCAATATTTGTTTGCGAAGATTCACAATTAGTGCAAGGTGAAAAACAAACATGCATGCTTGATTACATGAATAACAAGCTCACAACCAGTCATTCGCAAGGTAACGTATGACGTATGCAAGTATGTGTCTGGTATAACTGACTTAACCCTCGCCCTACGGGAGCTTTTTTCACCTTCGCCCTACGGGGGGGGGGGTCTGACAGCCCCCTGTTAACTTCCAAACCAAGCAACTTAGAGCAATGCGGTAAGAACCAGCATGTTGCCTGTCATGAGAGGAATTTAACAGTATGCGATTTTGAGGTTTCAGGTCAACGAGTGACCTTCCAGGTCAAGTGAATGACCTCGGATTTTCCACGTCCAGAACAGCGATTCTGCTCTTCAGAAAACCTAAAAATTATAAATTGATAAATGTAAATAAAAAGGCATGTTCCTAGACCAGTTTTGGCTCCGAAATACAGAAAAGGTAATTATTTGTTCGTATCTTGTCCAAAAAGTCTAAAAAAAAGTTATAAAAAAATGACGTCATGAGTTTCTTACACTTAGGGAGCCATCATTCAGTCAAAAATGAAGATATTGCTTTGAAATTGGTATGGGTATTGTCCATACTCATTTCTCTCACATGTGTTCCGGTTTTCTAATATCTCTTAAAATTTTGATTTTGTGGGGATTTTTCCAGAATTTTTTTTTTCTGCATTTTAGGGATTCAAAACCCAAAACCTTGAAAATCCGAGATTGCCATTTTAAAGAGAATGTCATGTTGTATCTTTGGTGAATTGCGTTTGCAATTTTCTTGAAAACTCTGTTTTCAAAGATTTTTCAAATATTGATCGTTTTTCCACCAACATGCCATCATCAAAACATGATTATCTCCCAAAATGATCAACCAATTTAAATTAAATTTTTAAAGCATACATATAATTGTTGCAAACTCAGCTACCAAAAATTTCAGCAAGATGCGCCCTATTTGAAAAGTTATTCAAGAAAAACATCAGGGGGCGGCCTGCCAGCCCCCCCCCCCCCCCGTAGGGCGAGGGTTAAAGGGAGTGTGCCTACTCACATGGCTTATTTGGAGTTATTGACACTGGTCTATAGAATATAATTTCTGAATTGACCCATGACTTCGTTTCTCCAGATTCACCCTAGTTACTGACATATTCCAAAGACTCCAGGAACTTGCTGGGAGCAAAAAGTTATCGGGTAGACTCCAGAGGGCTTCCGCTACTAGAAGCGCTGCAACTATCGATTAAACTGCTAGCATATTGTTAGCGCCGCCCAATAGCAATTCAACAAAGCAGCTCGTGCACGCTGATAGCAGCAGCCGAACAGAACCTGGACGGCCATCATGCTTTTCGATGATGGCCGTTTCGATGATGGCCGATGGCCATTTTTTAAAGAAGATATCAATTTAGAGCTACGAAACTTGCAAATAATAAAGTACACAGTGGCAAGAACGTGCTGTGTAAAGTTTGTCTTTCTATCTTGTGTGATGTGATCGTAATTGTGTTGCTTATGTGCGCTGTTTTACATAACATCACCATAGTGGCGATCGTTTTATAGATATCGAAACATAAAATAAGCAAAAAACAATATAAGTAAAAATTAAACGAAAGGGGCTCCAGATGTGAATTTCATCATATACAACAATCAAACCAATAGCTACTTACCGTATTAAAAAAATATTTTTGACATTCCAAAACAGTAGGCACACTCCCTTTAATCTTCGTTTACGGATCTTTAAAGAAATGTGTTAAATATAGGCTGCATTGTTTTGATAAAAGGGGTCATATATTTAGTCTCAACACTCTACTTTGAGCCCGACAACGACTGGCGATCCTCTGTACCCCAGAGGCCTGAGGCCTGTTCAGCATATAATAATAGTATTGGTTTAAGTGGCGTCACGTCATGACACTTTTGAACACGTCATAGATAGGCCAAATATTCTTTGTACAATTGCATTTGCAATGAAGAAGTGGCCTATAACAAATTGCAGCAGCCTTTCTATAATCTTTCTGATTTCTGTTTTCTTTATTGTAGCTCTCTTGTAATTCCGTTGTGACGCCTGACATACGTGCTTTTGAATTGTTTATGATAATCAATTTATATATTGTGATCGGAATGGAAGGAAAGCGAAGAGAGCTTACATGGAAGACCAAGAAAGTAGCGATGATGACGTTGTCATGAATTACGTCAACGAAGACTGTGATCATCAGCCGATGAGGTGAGTTGCTTCATCTTCATCTTCTCAAAATCCACCAGTTTCCGCGATATTTGCCCGCTTATTTTGTCGCCGGCGCCAATATCGTCGAAATTGCATTCCGAAATCGGGCACATCCAGAAATTTTTGGCTTAGACATTTTGAGGAGCATGACGGGAGATGACGTCATAGTTTCTGACGTCATTCGCCAGTTGGCCTCTGCCCAGGCTCAGGGCGCCTTACTGCGCATGCGCAGTCGAATATAATTAGATGCCGAACATGCCTCTGTTCGGCATCTAAGAATATTCTACTGCGCATGCGCAGTAAGGCGCACTGAGCCTGGGCGGAGGCTAACTGGCGAATGACGTCAGCAACTATGACGTCATCTCCCGTCATGCTCCTTAGATTGTCTAAGCCAAAAATGTCTGGATGTGCCCAATTTTGGAATACAATTTCGACGATATTGGCGCCGGCGACAAAATAAGCGGGCACATATCGCGGAAACTGGTGGATTTTGAGAAGATGAAGATAAAGCAACTCACCTCATCGGCTGATGATCACGGTCTTCGTTGACGTGATTCATGACACCGTCCTCGTCGCTACTTGCTTGTTCTTCCATGAAAGCATTGTTGATTAAATCAAACTTAAAAGAAAGGAGTAATCCCTCTTCGCTTACCTTCCATCCCGATTACAATATATAAATCAATTATCATAAACAATTCAAAGGCACGTATTGCAGGCGTCACAACAGGATTGCAAGATAGCTACAATCAATAAAACAGAAATCAGAAACTTATAGAAAGGCTGCTGCAATTTTGTATAGGCCACTTCTGCATTGCACATGCAATTGTCCAAGAATATTCGGCCTATCTATGACGTCTTCAAAAGTGTCATGACGTCACCGAAGGTGTGATGTCACTTAAGCCAATACTATTATTAGATGGCGAACGGGCCTCTGGCACTGACGGGGTTGCGGGAGACACCATCAGATAGTACAGTAGTATACCCACCCCGCCGCGCCGGGGAACACCACTTCGCCGCAGTCTGGCGACCGAGGGGCCGGAGGGGAGCGGCGCACTGCCGCCTCGCTGGACGCCGGTAATGCTTCCTTCCTGACGCCCGATGGTGGCCACCACTTCCGCCGCACTCGCCGTCGTTCACCCGACCACCAGCGCGGCGGGGGACGGGCGCCGCACGCATCAACCAGCCCCGAAGAACGCAGCATCACGCGTTGACTCGGCCCGAGGGACGCAGCATCACCCGCCGGAAGAACCATAGTTGGCTTTACGGTCCGGAAATGGATCGGGGTGGGACTGGTCCTGCGCTGGTGTATTTTTAAGCCGCGAATAAACTCGACATTTCACTGCACTGGGGACGTTCGTCTATCGTGATCGAAAAGCTGCGAACTCACGCCTAACCCCACGTGAAACTCTGCCTGCCCCTCCCGCAATCCGGAGGCGCGTTAGTTAAATTCTGGCAGCAGCCGTGGTGGTGTGATTTAATGGTGACGAGCTGTCATCTCTGGCGCTAATGGTGGTGGTGAGCGGGGCGCGGCGGCACGCTAATGGTGTGACGTACACAGGCGGGCCGGCCGGCGGCACGTGCTCACCCCGCCAGATAAACTGGTGATCGGCGCCTACAATAGCAGCACGGGATCGGCCGACACAGAGAGAGAAATCTCCCGGGGAGGAACGAGAAACCCGAGTCGTGGTGCTGCTGCCTGCTGACAAGGCTTAGGACGGAAAATTGCGCTAAAATTAGGTGTGGAGTAAAGGGAAATTAAGCATGGTATCGACTGATTATGTGGTGTGGGAGCATTGTTGTTTAACATTGATACAAATCAAATTCATTGTTCGATTATATTTTCAATGTAATATTAAATACTCAATCCAATGTTCCCAGACCATGCCTGGAATTTCCAATGTATTCCATTTTATCCACGTCAAGTCGAACTCGAAATAAGCTTGGTCTTTGACACAAACAGCAGCTTGCCCTTTGAGTGTAACAGATTGCCAGATAGTACGAGAACTCAGAAGCTATTGGAAATCCATTAATCACCACATGCATCTCCCGTCTCAGAGGCTAAATCAATGCCGTATCTCCGCCGACATCGGATCACTATGCATTGGCGATGGTCCCAGTCACATCTGCACTGCTGTCCGAGGACCGCTCGGGGATCGCTCGCTGGGAACGTGGCGGAACCCGATGACACACCCGTCCTTCCCCAGTCTAATAACCCCCGACGACTCGGACGGCTGCCGACAGTCGACAGATTTGAGACGCAGTTTTCCGACAGTTCTCAGGAGAGACTGTCGAACGCAGTTGGCAGCTCTGAGTTTCATAAGTCAGACCGCACAAGTCTGATGCAGCAGCCCCCTCATAAAGTGTACAGCCCGCACGCTATGGCCGTTCTGGCTGCCTTTCGACTGGGCATTGGGACAGCCCGTTTATCGTGTTTACTTTAAGACAGCTTGTTTATTGGTGTTCGCGAATTACGAAGGCTTCTCCTGTTTCGACGCCATTGGCCACACAGTCTGCTTTTCTGCATTGTCAGCAGAGCTTCGGTGTTGCCACCTTCATCACGCGGTTATTTAGGTCAACACAGGTTTCTCAATAGTCATTGTCTCCGACGGCTGGTTGATTATCTGTCTTTATTCTGTCCAAAAGCAGATGTGCCGATAACCACCCGTCACATGACTGTGAGTCCAGACATGTGCATGGATCCCAGAGAAGGATCCCTGATCCCAGAGGATCTCTCGACAAAACACAATGTTTGATCTATGATCTCACTGGATCCCACGACAAAATATAATGTTGGATCTATGATCCCACTGGATCTCACGGCAAAATATAAAGTTGGATCTATGATTTCACTGGATCCCACGGCAAAATGCAACAGAGGATCTATGATCCCAGTGGATCCTGCGTCAAAGTTTCTTAAAGAACCTGTGATGCCTTATCCCGCCATTGGCTGGGGTGGGGGCGTTTTTCGCCCCCCCCCCTGACGAACCAGGCACGTAGCCAAGGGAGGGCGGCGGGGGCGGCCGCCCCCCCCCCCCCCCCCCCTGGAGGCCAGGAGGGCCCTTTTTGGCGCGCGAGGGCCCTATTCGGCGCGCGCAGCGCGCCGAAAAGGGCCGACGAAACCGCGCGAAGCGCGGTATCATAGGCTCTTTACTACACGAAGCGTGGTCTTTAGAGAGTTTAGAGGACTTCAGAGGCCCTTTAGGGCCACCAGGGCCCTCTCTGAAAGACCAGAGGGCCCCTTGGACGTTCAAAAGGCCCTGTGCATGTCAGAGGGGCCCCTGACCAGACCGAAAGGGCCCCTGAGCGGGTCAGAGGGCCCCCTGAGCACGTCGAATGGGCCCCCTGAACTAGTCGAATGGGCCCCTAGCCAGCACAGAGGGGCCCCTGGGCAGGTTGAGAGGCCCCTGAGCATGTCTACAGGGCGACAAAAAGGCCAGTGCAGTCCTTTGCCAGGTCATAAGGGCCCCTGCGCAGGTTGGAGGGCCCCTGGACAGACCAGAGGGCCCCTGGGAAGTTAAGAGGGCCCCTGTGCAGGTCAGAGGGGCCCTGACCAGACCGGAAGGGCACCTAGGTGGGTCAGAAGGGCCCCTGAACATGCCGAATGAGCCCCTAGCCAGCACGGAGGGGCCCCAGGGCAGATCCGAGGGCCCTCGGAGCATGTCGCAAGGTGACAAAGCAGCCAGTGCAGTCCCTTGCTAGGTCGGAAGGGCCCCTTAGAAGGTTGAAGGGCCCCTGGAGAGACCAGATGACCCCTGGAAAGTTAAAAGGGCCCCTGCGCAGATCGGAGGGCCCCTGACCAGACCGAAAGGACCCCTGGGCGGGTGAGAAGGGCCCCTGAACATGCCGAAGTGGCCCCTGGCCAGCACGGAAGGGCTCCAGGGCAGGTAGGAGGGCCCCTTGAGCATGTTGGCAGGGTGACAAAGCAGCCAGTGCAGGCCGACCAGAAGAGTCGCTGGGCCGATCGGAGGGGCTCCTGGGCAAGTCAGAGGGGCCCCTGGCTAGACCGAAAGGGTCCCTGGGCCGGTCGGAAGGCCTCTTGAACATGCCGGATGAGTTCCTAACCAGACTGGAGGGGCCCCTGGGCAGGTCGGAGGGGCCCCTGAGCAGGGGCGGCGGATTGCGGGGGCAGAGTACCCAAAATTCCCCCCAGTCGAAAATCCTGGGGGCAAAGGGTAGTTTTGCCCCCCCCCAGATTTTAGCCTGCTCAATCTGGGGGCAACATGACCCTTCCCCTCCCCAGGATTTGCATTTGAGGGGGATTTTGGGTACCCTGCGCCCCGCAATCCGCCGCCCCTGCTCCTGAACATGTCGGCAGGGCGACAAAGCAGCCAGTGCAGTCCCTGGCCAGGTCGGAAGGCCCTCTGAACAGGCCGAATGGGCCCTTTGACACACACGAGGGGCTTCTTGGAAGGTCAGAGGAGTCTCTGGTGAGACCGGAAGGGTCAAAGCACGTAGAGATCCCAGATGAAGATTAAATACAAAGAGGACTTACTCCACAATAAACAAAAATATTAAAAGCGGAGTCTTCGGGTATATTGTAACACCCTTCGTCAGAGTGTTACAATATACCCGAAAGATCCGATTTTATTTTGTTTCTGTAGAGTAAGCCCTCTTTGTATTATATATATCACCCACCCCACATCATGTCTTTTCGCTTCGCGGATCCCAGATGAGTCCCTGAACAGGTCGGAAGGGCGTAGAAAAGGTCAGAGGGGCCCCTAGACGATCTAAAGGGACCTTGGGCCTTTCAACAGTAAGAATTCAGTTGTACAGGAAATAACACTCAAAATTTTCGCGCCGCTCCGCGGCGCAATTTAACTACAAATTCAATTATATGCGGGTTAGGAAAAAATCGCTCAGTTTCTCGGCGCATTTATGTGTTATGTTGCTACTTTCCTATATTATTGGGCAAAATAGTTAACTTTAGCACATTTTCCCGCACTTTTAAACGCACAATATAGCAATTTTAGAGGTCCGCACCATACGCAATTCGACGCATTGATGAGAAAGCAACCCAGGGCATAAAACTCAAAATTTTCGCGCCGCTCCGCGGCGCAATTTGTTTAAGAGTTCCAGGTCTTGAGCTTAACAAAAATATTCCAAGTTAGGCATTTATTTATAATATTCCAAAATATTTAAAAAATATTGTTAAATATTCCAAGTTTATTCCAAATGGCTGATTCCAAATTCGTGTCGCTGGTTCCAATTTTGATGTGGCAGTTTGCTAATTCCAGCTCCTAAACGTTGGTATGGCCCATGCCATACCTGCCATACTGCATTTTCCAGCCTTGTAACGTGCCTTTGCATGCGTTTTTTTTTGCCTTTCAACGCTTGGGAAGGGCCATTTCAACGCTCGGGAAGGGGCCCTTTCGAGGCGCCGCCCCTCCCTGGACGAAATCCTGGCTACGTGCCTGTGACGAACTTTCACAATAGTTAAAAAATAAACAGCGCTATCGACGTGAAACTTCAAGTACCTTCTCCTACATATATTTTACGGATTCTGTGCAAAAATGAAGACATTTCGTCGATTTTTTCTCTCGAAACATAGCGAATTTAGTGACGTCACTACACACGAGTTTGACACCAAAATCAGCTAAACTTTAGCAGGCCACACATGCTATATTTTGAGCAACATGCAATTCAAAAACGTCAAAAGATAGCGAATGGCAATGGTTACAAAATGGCTATCGCGGATTTTTTTTGAAAACAAAATGTTTTTTGACCCAAACAAATGAAAAGGAGACTATTTTTTTTATTCCATCAAAATCAAAGTTTTCAAACATTAAAAAACGGAAGATATGTTTAAGCACCACATGTGGAAAATACCCAAACCAAATTTAAAAGCAATATGTTTATTTTTGACTGACATATGGCTCCATAAGTATGAGTAACACATGACGTCATATTTTGAAATTGCGTTTTTTGGCTTTTGGTGACCAGATACAAACGAATAAATGTCAGCGCAGTATTTCTGAGACAAAACTGGTCTAGACACATGCCTGTTTTATTTAGGTTTATCAATTTCACATTTTTACCTTTTGTGACCTGATCCTTGACCTTAATAGCGTCAGACTGTAAAAATGGCTGCAACTATCGAATTATACGTACAACCAGTAAGGCGCCGTAGTTGGCGATGAACGAGTGAGCGCGAAATAAATGTATGGTGAATTTCAACTCGATCGGGCAAGTAGTTCCTGAGATACAAAAAGGTGTGCACGTGCGCATGTGCAGAGGCACCCCACCCATGACTTGTGGGTAGGCGGCGGCGGAGGGGTCCCTAACCACACACCAAATTTGAACACAATCGGCTCAGCCCTTCCTGATATATAAAATAGGGGTGTGCACGTACGCACGTGCAGAGGCACCCCATCCCTGACTTGTGGGGAAAATGGCGGTTGAGAGGTCCCTAACCACACACCCAATTTGAACACAATCGGCTCAGCCATTCCTGAGATATAGAATAGGGGTGAGTACGTGCGCACGTGCGAGACACTCCCCCCTGACTTGTGGAAAGGCAACGGCTGAGAGGTCCCTAACCACACACAAAATTAGAACGCAATCGGTTCAGCCGTTCCTGAGATATAAAATGGGGGTGTGAACGTGCGCACGTGCAGAGGCACCCCACCCCTGACTTGTGTAAAATTGGCGGCTGAGGGGTCCCTAACCACACACCAAATTTGCACACAATCGGCTCAGCCGTTGCAGAGTTTTTGCGAGAAAACACTTTTCAACACCCCTCACGCGGCACACGCCACGCGCAGTGGTAGTCACCCACATAGTCGGCACCGGTCTCAAACAGGGTAGGTTGGATGGGGCTGCTCAGAAAAGAAATCAGCATGTCAATCGGACGTGTGGTTGCAGAGATATGAGCTTCTCAAAAGCGTCGCCCCGGGTCGGGCCGGGCCGGGCCGCTCATATTCAGATTTTTCCCATATACCACGTAAAGACGAGCGAGCGCTTCGCGCTCGCTCGTAATAACCCATACAATATGCGTCGCATGACTTTGGTAGACCTCTTGCCAATAGTGACCTTTTGCGACCTGATCCTTGACCTTGACCTTTTCTTACAATTTCACTTTTACTTATGCGGGTTATGTATTATACCTTTGAGAGCACTTTGTGCGATAATAGTCGCAATTTAGGCTTTGGATGGAAAGTATGGCCCAAAAACTCAAAAATCTGAATTTTGACCTTTGACCTGACCGTAACCTGACATGTGACCTTATCTTGAAAAGTTTGTGTATACTTTGGATGCGCCTCATTGAAAGCTTTCGATTGCCGCCGTCTCACGGCGGTTATTGGTTCGGAAGATAACCAGGGGGTGGGGGGGGGGGGCAAAACGCCCCCCCCCCAGCCTATGGCATTCGGCTGAGACCCCAGCCAATGCCGGGTTAATATCCACATTAAATTTAAAAAAAAAACACTTATCTCTCAATTTCTGTGTCCCAAATGACTCAGAAATATTTCACCAATATTTGGTAAAATACACATATTATACTAATAATATAAATGCTTAACTTTATCATACATTTCGAAAGTATTTAACATCCTTAATTTGATAGCTTCACAGTTGACAGAGACAACACAAGGTACATCTCAATCTCAACAAATAATTAAAATGATGTTAACATTCAATTAACATTTTGCCAATGTGCCTCACTGCCACTTGATTTGCAAAAGGAAAATGACAAGGGCGAAGGGCAATAGTAGAACCACTGACTACTGAGTGTGTCTAGAAAATGTTTGGAATAATAACAATTTGAATTCATTCTGAAGTGCAGAGATGCCACATTGCCTCAATGGTGATCCATGCAATCTTACTGTAAAAGATACGACAATTCACATGTCATCATGGTACAGCATTCCGCATTATAGGTCTATACGGGTTATATCAACAATTATCAAGGGCTCCGCCACAGGTTAGAAGTTGGGGGGGGGGGGGCGTGGATTCATGAGCTCAACGTGATATAGGTCTGAGTATATGGGATATGGTGGGAACCGAGCTCTACGCCTAACCGGGCCTGACACACGCCTGTGGCAGCACCGGGCCCCTGCCTCGATAGGGCCTGACCAAGACCGGCCCCTTTCAGGAACGGGCCCGCGCTATCAAGAATTTGCAAGGACCGGGCCCTCGTCCTGACCGGGCCCCACATCACGCCTTTGCCAACACCGGGCCCCTGCCTCGATCGGACCTGACCAAGATCGGCCCCCTACCAGAAACGGACCCGTATAAACAATATGCAAGGACCGGGCTCTGTTGTGACTGGGCCCTCGCCCTGACCGTTCGGTTCGACGCCCCCCTCTAACTCGGTTCCTATGAGACGTAGACAAAAATAAAAAAGACCATTCGAAAGCTTGTCACAATGCATTTTGAAACTATAAGACATTTTTTTTTCTCAGGTCAATATTGAGGTCACCAGAGGTCATCAGAGGTCAGATTTTCAAGTTTTAGGACTTCGCTCCAGATATCCCCAGATATCACAGGAACTATGATAACTAGGAACAAACAGAAAAAACGCAATGGAAAGCTCTTGAAAAATTCAATCGTCTAAGAGTCCTCGGATTTTAGCTCAGGTCAATACTTTAGGCTCCAGAGCTCATCAAATGTCAAAAAGGCTATTTCTTTGCAAAACAGTTTTCACAAATATTTTTTTACCTAATAAAGTTAAGGCAATAATGTTGACGCCATCGTGTTTGTCTCGTCAAGACGCTTCATACATTATGCATGATAACCAGGTTAGGTCAACTTCGAAATTTAACCTCAGGTCAAGGTCAAGTGGTGACCCAAATAGATCATGTTGTACATTGGGAGACGTGCCTCGACGAGACAAACACATAAGTGCCAGTTTCACTTCTCTATCTTGATTTTGTCGAGAGTTATTGGCAAAAAGGTGTTGGTGGCCTCGGGTGACCTCATCTGACCCTGTAGGGGTCACTGAACAAAAATTGCAGCTGGAACTTCAAAAATAGCCTATGATAACATGATCCAGAAGGAATTGGGCTGATATAATTGGTATCCTCAGAATAGGAAGAATTTGATTATTTCCCCATTCCCCAATGGGGAGGTCATGAAATTGACCCGACCTTAGGTCAACGATATACAAAAAATCAATGATAAACTTATTGTAGGTACTCTTGCTCTTATTAAATCCTGTAAGTACGAAATCGATCGGTCAAAAACTGTGCCTGTGGTACGACCGGAAACATTTTTGAAGGTGGGGTAACGTGATCTGGTCTGGTGACCTGACCTGAAATGACCAGAGGTATTGCTTTTTTTAAATAATGTGCGCAATTGATGCCCGAACAGCTGTGCCAAAACGGCGGCGCTGCACGCCACCGTTTTTTCGCTATCCTCGAAAAACCTTAGGGGGCGGGGCGTCTAAACGCCCCCACCGGCACGGCGCGGGTTAAGAGTGCGATACAAAAAGTGTCTTTTTGTCTTTCGGCACAGGTGTCTGGGCATCAATTACCCACATTGTGTGAAATTTTGAACCTCGGATCATATCAGGTCAGGTCACCAGGCCAGGTCACGTGACCCCACCTTCAAAGACGTTTGTGGTCGTACCACAGCCACAGTTTTTGGCCGATCGATTTACTTACGGGATTTCATAAGGTCATAAATACCTACAACTCGTTTATCTCGATTTTTTTGTTTATATCTGTGACCAAAGGTCGGGTCAATTTCGTGACCTCCCTATTATAAGTCAATGGTGAATATGCAAATGCTTCCTTTTCTAAGGATACGCATGATATCAGTCCAATTCCTCCTGGATAATGTTATCATGGGTAACTATTGATGACCCACGTACATTTGTGTGCAGTGACTCCTACAGGGTCGGCAGAGGTTCATCTGAGTTCACCAATACTTTTTTGTCAATAACTCTCGACAGAATGAAGATAGAGAAGTGAAACTGGCACCAATATATTTTGTCTCGCCGAGACACCTTTTTCAATATGCAACATGACATACTTGAGTCATCACTTGACCTTGACCTGAGTTCAAATTTATAAGTTGACCTAACCTGGTCTGCATGAATGTTTCGAAGTGCCTTGACGAGGAAAACAATATGGGTAAAAATTATTACCATATCTTTATTAGCCAAAAAGTTATTTGCCAAAAAAGTTTGACCAAAAAATAGCCTTTTGGCCTTTGGTGACCTCTGGAGCTTAAACTAATAACCTGAGCTAAACTTTGAGGACACCAATGGCAATTGCATTTTTTTGATAGTTTTCGGTTGCTTTGTTATTTATTTGCTCCTAGCTATCATAGTTCCCGAGATTTTTGGTGGTTTCTGGAGCGAAGTCCTTAAACTGGAAAACCTGACATTTGAAGACATATAAAAACATAAGAATAAGAAGATAATAAGACACAAGACATAAGAAGACATTTGAAGACATATGACCTTAATATTGCCTGAGACAAAAACTGACCAAATAGTTTCGAAATGATTTTTGACGGGCATTTGGGCTTTTTGAACAGTGCTTTTGGATTCCGTCTTCTCTCCATAGGAGCCGGGTTAGAAGGAGGCGTTTCAGAACTAATAAGATTTTACCATGCCAATGACGTCTCATTGGCAGCATTTGGTAGCAATTTATTTACATATGGCCCGCCCCTGCTCAGTGCGATTTTTTTTTGGGCCTAGATTGGTACTTGTCCTGGCCGGTTTGGGGAGGCCAAAACATAGTTTGGCCCTACGACTTGAGCGTTTGTGGGAGGCCATTGCCTCGGTGCCCCACTCCCCGCTGGATCTATCTATCTATCTATCTATCTATCTATCTATCTATCTATCTATCTAGCTATCTAGCTATCTAGCTATCTAGATATGGCTATGGCTCTGTCCATGTCCATGGCTTGTGTATGTATATGTATATGTATATGTATATGTATATGTATATATATATATATATATATATATATATATATATATATATATATATATATATATATATATATATATATATATATATATATTAGTAAACTTCGGAAGCAGATTATTAGCTATGCATTGTTCATTGAAAACAACAGATGCCTTTGCGTTGACTATTTTTCGAGAGGTGTTTTCGATGTTCCTCAAAGCTCGCTTTCCTTCAGTTGATAGGTCATGTAGTATAGTGCCGAAGTTCATCACCGCACACCATATTATTAAAACACAAATTGGGGACATTATTTACATCTTTCTAACGTTTCGTGAGTCGGCTCACATCTTCAGAGAATATACAAGTTTGCGCTAATTAACAGTTACACAGATTACATGTTTCGTGGATCGCATTTACATCGAAAGTGAAGCAGACCGTACAATAACCCAAAAAGGCGTATTTGAAATAAATGCTACGTGATAATGGGTACTCGAGACAAAAACATCGCACATCTTTTTTGCAACTTTAAGTTTAAACATAATGTAGATACATTGAAAAACACAGATCTAACCACTAACCAATAATAAACATAAATAATAACCGATAATAACCGACGATACAACCGTTCAAACGACAGTTCAGATAAGTACACTCAAGGACAATGATCAAGTATACGTACGCCCGCTGCTAGGATCGCGGTCGCGGGAGCCGGGTGGTGGTCCTCCAAGTAATTGGAGGGTCCCTCGTGCGTTGACTTGCTTGTTGATTGAGGGATCCATTTCACGTATGAAAGTAGCCTCCAGCGCGATTAGGCGCCGCTTATCCTGTGCCTTTGTCAGAATCTTGGTGTTCTGGGTCATAAGCTGCCGAGTCAGACTTTCATGGTGGTGCTGTAGTGTATGGGTAAGGGGCCCGCCTTGTTGTAGGTGCATAGTTATGCGTCTTGTCAGTGATGTAGTTGTGTTGCCAATGTATACACTGCAGGGTAGGAACGCGCAGTCTCCCAATGTACATTTATAGTGATACACGACGTTTCTGTTTAAGGGCAGTTGGGTCACTAGACATGTTGTTTTTCACAATCAAAGAAGAAGTCTTCGGATTTGTATAGTAAATGTTTAGTTTGACTTTATCTGTTGTCTCTATAGGTTTGCAGTTTCGGTGTATGATGTTACGTAATGCCTTTTCATCCGCTCGGTATCCTGGTGACAGCGTTCTTGTAGAACAAATGGTAGGTAGTCCCCTGCGACGTCGTAGCGGGCTGCTCTAGTCTCTTAGAAAGAGCACGTTTTACCTCCATTGTCCTTGAGTGTACTTATCTGAACTGTCGTTTGAACGGTTGTATCGTCGGTTATTATCGGTTATTATTTATGTTTATTATTGGTTAGTGGTTAGATCTGTGTTTTTCAATGTATCTACATTATGTTTAAACTTAAAGTTGCAAAAAAGAAGATGTGCGATGTTTTTGTCTCGAGTACCCATTATCACGTAGCATTTATTTCAAATACGCCTTTTTGGGTTATTGTACGGTCTGCTTCACTTTCGATGTAAATGCGATCCACGAAACATGTAATCTGTGTAACTGTTAATTAGCGCAAACTTGTATATTCTCTGAAGATGTGAGCCGACTCACGAAACGTTAGAAAGATGTAAATAATGTCCCCAATTTGTGTTTTAATAATATGGTGTGCGGTGATGAACTTCGGCACTATACTACATGACCTATCAACTGAAGGAAAGCGAGCTTTGAGGAACATCGAAAACACCTCTCGAAAAATAGTCAACGCAAAGGCATCTGTTGTTTTCAATGAACAATGCATATATATATATATATATATATATATATATATATATATATATATATATATATATATATATATATATATATATATATATGTAGACTTCAGAGATGCCTTCAAGTTGCACTGTATTGCAGCCGGGCACATCCAGTCACAATTACACTCCAATAGGACACATCCGTCCACGGCTGGCACTCCCGCCGCGCACACCGCAACCAGCGCGCACACCGCGACGTCCCAGACCATTCTGGCGCCGCCAGCCGGCCCACCCCGCACACCGACCCGGGCTGGGTCACGACCCCGCCCGAGGCCAGAGTCGCGCGCGTGATTGGCTGACGGCCCGCGCCGCGCCTCTGTCCCGGGTCTCGGCGCACGAGCGCCGTACCGGGCACAAGGCGAGCGGCCCACCGGCCGCGGCCGTCCACATTCTTCCCCACTTTAGAAGAGATAGCGTCCGAGTTCCCTGGAAACCAGAAAATACATTTTTAAACAATGACCACTTTGGTCTACACAATCTCACGAAACACTTCAAGAACTCAGACAATCATCAACTAACCGCACAAATGCACTAATGGACGATCAGGAAGACACCGGAACACAAAACAGCTAAAGTCAGAATGCCTCAGTGAAGAATCTCAACACTAATCGGTCAGGAGGCTTCGTTTCCCTTGCTGACCGCCTGAGACTGATAGGAAGTGGAGCAGATCCAGATGACTGGACACCTCCCCCAGACACCGGTGACTCTGGTACTGGACCAGGATCATAAACTGGGACACTGTTCAGGCCAGACACAGATGACTCAGGATCAGGACCACCAAGTGCGAATTCACTATCACTGGGTACTAAAGAGGACACTGTCTCCGGATCAGGATGCATCACAAGATCCGGAGCTGCTGAACCAGAAGTGTCCAATGGCCAAGACTGAGGGACACCGGCACCCCTTGCCCTGGACACCGGACTAACGCCCTCCCGGCTCTCTGACCCGAAACCACCGACGACACGATTATCTGACACGGTACTACTGCCATCCCAACCGTCAGACACTGGGCCCCTGGCACCCCGGGTCCCAAATACAGGTCCCCCGGCGCCCCGACTCCCTGACACAGGACCCCTGGAGCCCCGATTCCCTGACACCGGACCACCGGCGCCCAGACTCTCCGCCACAGGACCACCGGCGCCCAGACTCTCCGCCACAGGACCACCGGCGCCCAGACTCTCCGCCACAGGACCACCGGCGCCCAGACTCTCCGCCACAGGACCACCGGCGCCCAGACTCTCCGCCACAGGACCACCGGCGCCCAGACTCTCCGCCACAGGACCACCGGCGCCCAGACTCTCCGCCACAGGACCACCGGCGCCCAGACTCTCCGACACCGGACCACCGGCGCCCAGACTCTCCGACACCGGACCACCGGCGCCCAGACTCTCCGCCACAGGACCACCGGCGCCCAGACTCTCCGCCACAGGACCACCGGCGCCCACTCTCCGCCACAGGACCACCGGCGCCCAGACTCTCCGACACCGGACCACCGGCGCCCAGACTCTCCGACACCGGACCACCGGCTCTCCGGCTTCCCGACACAGGTCCACCGGCGCTCCGGCTCTCCGACACGGGGCCACTAACGGTGTCACCATCGCTCACGACACCGATTTCCTGAAAGTTATTTACATGCGCAGTGTTCTTCATACGAGTCAGAGTCTCATCAGACGCACCAGTAGGTACGCACACTACCCAGTGACCAAAGTTCCTTCGGTCAGTGACCGGAGACTCGTCGGCCGCATCGCCAGCAACCTCCTGTGGCTGCCGTACACGAGTAGGTCGACGTTTGTCGGTGCCAACATCGGCAGACCTGTGGGGTTTGAGCTTGTCATGATGAACACTGATGATCTTCCCCTCCGGGAGCCTAACACGAAAGTTGACGTCACTTTTGACAATCTCTACTATAGCAGGAGTCCACGGTCTCCTGAACTTGTAGTACTCGCCCCGCTTCGCAGCTGCCCGATGAACCATGACCGAGTCGCCAACCCTGTACCGATGAATGTTAGCTCGCTGATCATACACACGCTTGTTTCGTTGGTGGGTGGCATCTGAAAACTTCAGCGCGTCACTGTGAGCATCACGGAGGCCATTGTACAGGTCATCAACATACTCAGCTGCCGACTTAGCACGCACAGCGTGGGGGACATCAAACTCAGAGTCGACGGGCAGGCGCGGTTCTCGCCCGAACATCAGGTAGAAGGGAGAGTAGCCCACCGACCGATGCACCTGTGCCCGATAACCCAACATCAGCAGCGGTAGGTGCTTGTCCCATTCTGAATGATTGTCAGACAGATACTTAGAAAGCATGCCAAGTATGGTACGGTTCACCCGCTCACATCGGCTGTTCCCCTGCGGGTGGAAAGAAGTTGTGTTCGACTTCTCCACACCCATGATGCGACACAACTCTGAAATGAGCTGACTCTTGAAGTTAGCGGCGCAATCAGAGTGCAAGCGCTCCGGGCAACCAAAGCGAGAGAACACCTCTTCTGCCAGTGTCCGAGCCACGGTCACTGCAGTCATGTTAGGAAGAGGAAACACTTCTACCCAGCGAGTGAAGTGGTCACAGCAGACCAGAATGTGCTTGTTCCCTTTCTCTGTCAAAGGGAGGTCCGTCAGAAAGTCGATCGAGACCACTTCCCAGGGACGAGACACGTATAGCTCTCCCATCTCCGCACGCGGGCTGTGGGTTAGGAGAGTTACGTCCGGCACATCGGTCACACTGTTGACAGAACTGCTCAATGTCCCCCAGACATACCCAGCCAGAAGAAGCGCAACTGCACCTGCTTCGTCATTTTCTCCGCACTGAAGTGACCTCTACACGGCCCAGCGTGCAGCGACGTCAAGACCCCACCCACCAGCTCTGTCGGCATGATGACTTGGAGGCTCTCAGGCTCACCGGCCCTTCTCCGGAACACTCTGAACAGTACGCCCTCAAGGAGACGTAGGCGAGGCCAGTGCCTAAGCCAGCGCTTCACTCCATCAGGTGCACTCCTGCGGGAGGGGTTGTCATCGGCTGCCAAACTGCGCATCACCAGTGACAGCACGTCATCCTTGCTTTGTTCCTGTTGGATGTAAGACATCGGCCAATCCCGAGCCGAAACCCTACAGCAAGACTGTTTGGCAGCTTTTGTCGTCCACCAGACGTGGATATCTGCTCAACGGCGTCAGCAGCAGAGTTGTCGGCTCCCGGACGGTACACAACCTGAAACTGAAAATTTCCAAGAATCTCAATCCAGCGGGCCAGCATGCCAGACGGGTTCCTGAAATTGAGAAGCCCATTGCAAACTACTATGGTCAGTGCGAAGGCAAAATGCTTTCCCTTTCAGATAGTGGCTAAATTCCTGCACAAAAGTCACACAAGCCAACAACTCTTTTTTCGTAGTAGAATAATTTTTCTGCGCCCGGGAGAGCCGGTGACTACCGTAGGAGATGACCCGATGCTCTCCGTCCTGCTCCTGCAGAAGCACCGCCCCCACTCCCTCGTTACTGGCGTCACAGTCCAGCACAAACGGTCCAGCTCCCTCACCGAATCTGGGGAATGCAACGATCGGGGCATCACAGAGGGCCTTCTTCAAACAGGAGAAGGCATCACCAGCGCTGCTGGACCACTGAAATGCCACATCCTTCCGCGTGAGGTCAAATAGGGGGGATGCGATCACTGCAAAATCCTTCACATACTTCCTGAAGTATGAACAGAGCCCGAGAAAGCTCGAGAGCTCTTTCTTGGTGGCGGGGCTCAGGCCAGTTTCTCACCTCGCCACCTTCTCTGGATCCGTAGCCATGCCTTGCCTTGAGATGACATGGCCGAGAAATGTCACCTGTGGTTTGAAAAATTCACACTTTGCTAGATTGAGGGTCAAACCTGCCTCCCTAAGACGGGAGAGGGTGTCATCTAAAGCTGTGAGAACCTCTTCAAACGTTTTTTCCATGCACGATAATGTCATCAAAGTAATGTACACACGATTATCGGGGCATATCACTCAACACTGCATTCAGCAGTTTACAGCAGGTGAATGGTGCCGAACTGAGCCCGAAGCACATCCTCCGATACCTGAAATTTCCCAGAGGAGTAAGTGATCGTCACTTTGTCTCGATCCTCGGGACTGAGGAAATCTGGTGGTAGGCCGCGTTCATGTCGAGAACACAAAACATCGATGATCCTGACAGTGCATCCAGGGTGTCATCAATGCGCGGGATGGGGTAAGCAGGCAATCGAGTGATGGCGTTCAACCTCCGCATATCGGCACATATCCTCAATTCACCAGATTTCTTTCTAACCAGACAGATCGGAGATGACCAGCCACTGTCAGACTCCTCCAGGATCCCCTCTCTCACCAGCTTGTCCAGCTCATATCGGACCTGTTGAGTCAGGTGAGGGGGGATGCGCCTCGGACTTTGGCGCACGGGAGGGCTGTCACCAGTGTCGATAGTGTGCTGCAACCACATCCGTGTGGCCGATTTGACCGTCAAAACATCGACTGGTGCTTAGTCAACACAGAGATCAGTGCACGGCGTTGATCATCGGACACATCAGACCCAGACAGATCAATCAGGGACTCGACGTTATGGGACATCGGACTTTCCGATCGAGGAATGTCCTCCTCCACAAAGCTCACCTCGACGTCCGCCACCTGGGAATGCTTCGGCAGGGAGATACTCTCAGTAGTGAGGTTACGGATCAAAAGTGGTAATGATCCATCATGAACCTTGGCGACGCACCTCACCGCCTGTACCCCGGGGACATCGATACTTGGTTCAAGGATCACATCACCATTATAATGACAGTTATGCACATGACCCCTCACAAAACATTCGGCTCCGGGAGGGATCGAGACATCACACCCCAGCCAGCACTGCCCACCGTTGTGCGATCTGCCGAAATCGTTCGTACACTTTCCCCCCGACACCAGTACCAACCTCCTCCCAGACAGATCAATCACACAGGGGACAGCGCTCAAGAAGTCCAGCCCAAGTATACAAGGCACATCAATAGCCTGGGACACATAAAGGTGAACGATGTGCGTCTGATCGGCAACCTGTAAAGGAGCAGCAATCCTGCCGAGCAGTGGCAAGGCAGATTGGCAGGCGGTTTTGGCTTTCGTCGAAGTTGGCTGTAAATGTATGCCTGAAAGTTTGTCATAAACTGAACGATTTATGATGCTCATTGAAGATCCAGTGTCAAGTAGAAAAGAGCAGGCAGTGCCCGCGATGGTTCCTGGAAAAGTCTTGTCATTACCCAACAATACACTAGGGTCACCTCGATCACCCGCACAGCCACTCTCTCGGCGCCCCCGTGGTGGACATTGGAGGGGATCCCCCAGCGGCATCAACTGAGTCAGGCAGCGTCTGCTTCATCTCTGCAACTACTGGGGTCGCCGATCCACGCTGCCTGAATCGACGGCCCCCTGCCCGTTTCCCCCGGGTCCAGCATACAGCAACTGTGTGACCCCGTCGACCACATCGGGCACAGAAGCTATCGCGCACAGGACAGCTCGCCCGTAGGTGGTCTGTGCTACCACAGCAGAAACAGGCTCGCCCTCCCGATGGTGCACCTCCCACAGACGGTGCACCTCCCCGGCGACTCCCAGAGCCACCTCTTTGTGGCCTCACATCATCGTTCGTGCGCCGCTCGAGAGCCTCGATACGTTGAAGTATCTGCTCCAGCCTGTCAAGCTCTGATTTACCCACATCCGGGCCCTGACGTGGAGAGGCAGAGACCTGCCGCACTGGCTGCTGAAATCGCTCACTCTGGATGAGGTTTCTCACCCTGTGCACCGCCTCCTCAAAGTTCCCGATCCCTTGAGCAATGATGTGCTCCTGGTACCTTGCAGGAAGGGCGGGTAGGAAGGTGTGGAACAACACCTGGTCACTCAGGTGTCCGGGGAAAGCCTCACTCATCACTGCTTGAACTGAATGACAAAAGCATCTAGAGACATAGAAGATTCGAACTGTAAGTTCCGGAGCCTTGCATGAGCGTCCAGCGCTCAGGGTCTCCCAAAACTATCAGACCGGCCCTGTATTGCTTTCTTAAACGTGCTCCGACTGTCGGTTGGAAGTGCCTCAAAGGCATCTCGGGCCACCCCAGTCAAGCACAGGGGCAGGAACCGCAGCTTGATGTCATCATTGAAATCATGTAGCGTGTAGAATGTGTCTAGATCAGCCGAAAATCTGGAAAATGATCCTTCCCCAGAGAAATCGGGCGCTCTCATGGAAAACCCACTAGCCCCACGTCCTGTAACGACGGTCGGCTTTGCGTCGTCTGGCATTTTCATAAACAAAACAAAAAAAACACAAACAAAAAAACACACAACAAACAAGAACCATGCACTTATCTTAAAAGTAGATGTCGAGGTCCTCGGCCACGACAGCAGCCGACAAGGCAGCGGCAGCAGCAGCAGCAGCCGACCGGGCACCGGCAGCTAGCAGCGGCAGCCGACAGGCAGCGGCAGCAGCGGCAGCCGACAGGACAGCGGCAGCAGGAGCCAACGGGGCAGCGACAACCGACAGGACAGCGGCAGCGGCGGCAGCCGCGTCAGCCGACAGGGCAGCGTGGTGCGGCGATGGTAGCGGCAGATGACAGGCGGCAGATGACAGGCGGAAGGTTCGTAGAGCTGTCACCAAATGTAGACTTCAGAGATGCCTTCAAGTTGCACTGTATTGCAGCCGGGCACATCCACAGTCACAATTACACTCCAATAGGACACATCCGTCCACCGGCTGCACTCCCCGCCGCGCACACCGCAACCAGCGCGCACACCGCGACGTCCCGGACCATTCTGGCGCCGCCAGCCGGTCCACCCCGCACACCGACCCGGCTGGGTCACGACCCCGCCCGAGGCCAGAGTCGCGCGCGTGATTGGCTGACGGCCCGCGCTGCGCCTCTGTCCCGGGTCTCGGCGCACGAGCGCCGTACCGGGCACAAGGCGAGCGGCCCACCGGCCGCGGCCGTCCACACACACACCTATATATATATATATATATATATATATATATATATATATATATATATATATATATATATATATATATATATATATATATATATATATATATATATATATATATATATATATATATATATAAT
>JAXIVJ010011367.1:0-32500 GCA_036785665.1 Chirona hameri
ATATATATTATATATATATATATATA
This sequence comes from Chirona hameri, assembly GCA_036785665.1. NCBI lineage: Eukaryota > Metazoa > Arthropoda > Thecostraca > Balanomorpha > Balanidae > Chirona > Chirona hameri. The sequence continues at coordinate 27 of JAXIVJ010011367.1, forward strand.
TATATATATATATATATATATATATATATATATATATATATATATATATATATATATATATATATATATATATATATATATATATATATATATATATATATATATATATATATATATATATAGATAGATAGATAGATAGATAGATAGATAGATAGATATAGATAGATAGATAGATAGATAGATAGATAGATAGATAGATAGATAGATAGATAGATAGATAGATAGATAGATAGATAGATAGATAGATAGATAGATAGATAGATAGATAGATAGATAGATAGATAGATAGATAGATAGATAGATAGATAGATAGATAGATAGATAGATAGATAGATAGATAGATAGATAGATAGATAGATAGATAGATAGATAGATAGATAGATAGATAGATAGATAGATAGATAGATAGATAGATAGATAGATAGATAGATAGATAGATAGATAGATAGATAGATAGATAGATAGATAGATAGATAGATAGATAGATAGATAGATAGATAGATAGATAGATAGATAGATAGATAGATAGATAGATAGATAGATAGATAGATAGATAGATAGATAGATAGATAGATAGATAGATAGATAGATAGATAGATAGATAGATAGATAGATAGATAGATAGATAGATAGATAGATAGATATATAGATATATATATATATATATATATATATATATATATATATATATATATATATATATATATATATATATATATATATATATATATATATATATATATATATATATATATATATATATATATATATATATATATATATATATATATATATATATATATATATATATAATATATATATATATATATATATATATATATATATATATATATATATATATATATATATTTATATATATATATATATATATATATATATATATATATATATATATATATATATATATATATATATATATATATATATATATATATATATATATATATATATATATATATATATATATATATATATATATATATATATATATATATATATATATATATATATATATATATATATATCTATATATATATATATATATATATATATATATATATATATATATATATATATATATATATATATATATGTATATATAAGCTCCGTGAATAATCTTAGACAGACTTAGCATATAGACTTAGACACACTTTAAAACAGTTTTCACACATTATCGGTTTTCTGCTGACCGCTGTAAAGTTTTCGTATTGTGTTCGTAGTGTTGAATGCGAATTATTCAAAAGGAAATATCGTCTTGAAAACTGGGTTTCAATAACGATATAACAATGATTTTAATGTTATCCTTGTTGAACCAGGTAGTTCATGTTGCATAATGAGATACGCACATCGACGGGACGAGCACACCGGGTCAGTTGCATATATAGCTTTGTCTATCATACGTTATTGGCAAAAAAACACCGGTGACCTCGCCTGGCCTCAGCTGACCTGGTAGGGACCGTTGAACTAAAATTGTACCGGGGTCATCAAGAACGACCTTTTCTCTAATAATTGTTCATGTTCAACACGCGCACCGACGGGGGTCCGCGCCAACATCGAACCGACGAAGGGTCAGATACCCGCCCCTAAGATATAGAAACCCACGCAACGTAGCGACTAGCGGAAAACAAACTTTAGATAGCTTGAGACATGATTTATCGAAAGTATTAAGTACATTTTAGGTCAGGTCAATAATGAGGTCACCAGAGGTCACCGAAGCTCAAATCTCGGCCACATATGTGTACCCTTAAATAGTTCACCTTCGAAATTTTCAGGACACGATTTTATTATATTTTTTAATATAGTTTCTTTTTTTCTTTTCAAAAATGGTCCTACATCGCGCCAATTCAGGACAGAAGGTCGTAAATGATTAATGTTATGGTGTGCGTTACTGGTCTGCGCATGCTCAGACTAGTGCTGGCACTCCCAGACGGTACGGTATATCGTATATGCGCCGCATTCCTTCGCCAAAAAGTCAAATATCTTCGGCTGGAAAGTCTTTTCAGCCAAGACATGTTGCAGATAAGGATTTCTCAACACGGGCTACACAACTGCTATTTCAGTTCAAAATCCCATGTTGAAGGTGAACTATTTCCTTTAAAGGAAATAGTTCACCTTCAACATTAGTTTTAAACTGAGATAGCAGTTTTGTAGCCCGTGTTGGAAAACCCCTATCTGCAAGTTTTCTTGACTGAAAAGACTCTCCAGCCGAATATATTTGAGTTTTTGGCGAAGGAATGCGGTGCTGGCGAAAGAATTTTGTACTGGTTTTAGCCCGGGCAGAGGCTATACCATCAGCCAATCAGCTTGCAGCTGGTGCTAGCAAGCGATCGCCGGCCGCCGGTTGGCACATCTCCAATGCGAGTCTATCTTTACGCGACTACTTTCGAATCTGATTGGCTGAACCATTGTTTACATTCGCGTGACGTCAGGACTCTGACTCAGAGAGTATGCATAAAGTTTTGATAAACAATACAAATTTACGGCCTTCTGTCTTGAATCGGCGCGATATAAGGCCATTTTTGACAATATAAAAATAAATTGTATTAAAAAATATAATAAGATCGTGTTAGTTAAAAAATTTCCAAGGTGAACTATTTCCTTTACATAGCCGTCTATATCACGAGAACTAAAAGAGATAGCGACGCGCGCGGAAGAACACATCGAATGCAAATTGAATTTTCTGTCACTATGGCTCATCATATTTTACCTTATGTTGATAGTTAGGGCAGTAGAGGCCACTGAACTTGAAACATTCCAAAAATCGACGAATTGTTTTCAGGAATAACTTCGGACAGAAGCATAATTATGTAAGGCATGCCTGTCTGTCTGTTGTGACCGGCAGATGACGTGGTTCCCGGCCAGTTATGTGAAGAAGGCATGCCTGTCTGTTGCGACCGACAGATGACGTGGTTCCCGGCCAGCCATGTGAATAAGGCATGCCTGTCTGTTGCGACCGACAGATGACGTGGTTCCCGGCCAGTTATGTGAATAAGGCATGCCTGTCTGTTGCGACCGACAGATGACGTGGTTCCCGGCCAGTTATGTGAATAAGGCATGCCTGTCTGTTCTTCACGCTACATCAACCTCCACTGCTGCGATATCAAAGGACACTGCGTCTGCACTAACTCCAGCTGTCGCGGCGGTCATAACCGTTGTGACACCTTTTGGAGACCATTCACTCCTTGAAAACGGCTGCAGTTTGATGAAGGAACAGTGGCGCGTGTTGTCAAGTTTACGCGTCATGTAACGATATGTGACCGGAATGGTTTATGGCGCTGTTTAGATTATAGATATATATGTGTATTGCGTTGATCGCGTTTGCAGTAACATTCGAACAAATGCGGCATATACAGCAAAGGTATCTGCGGTGTATTTCATGGCAAAAAAATCAGCGTCCGCAGCGCCCGGAGCGGCATCTGAAGATGCTGCGACCCTAGTTGAGCCGAGTGCATTGGCAAGGTCCTCCAAAGAGCCTCTGACAGCAGAAGAGCCTGCCGTTCTGTGTGTGGTAACGACAGCGGGCGTCTTGGCTGCCGCAGCTCAAGGCGGTGCTGCCACCTGCCGAGGCGACGGTGCTGTCATCTAGCAGTCACGACAAACACTTGACGGTCATGGGTAAGACGGGCTGAATGAAGGCCGTGGCGGTGGTTACGGCAGACAGTTATACCCATTATGCTGTTCAAAATTATACACTTGCCTTGTCCCAGAGGTGAGGGTATTTCACCGAATATATGTAGACTCCGGTCAGGGATATAATGAAAATAAAAGATACATTATCCATAACATTTACCAAATCTATTCCGAATCTTTTTCGTTGATTGAATTTCCTAGATGAAGTATTTTTCCCAATCAGAGCTTACTGCGTGGATTCCGACCTCTCCTATCCGATTACATAACGTTAGGTCACCGACAGAATTTAGAGCCGGAAACTTCATGAGCTGCAAAACCTCGGCATGATATCAACACTCTTTATTTTATAATTAGGCACAATCTTTAACATTTTTACTTACCCATTAGAGTGATCCCAATCAGGGTTACCATTATCTCTATCCCTATATTATAAATCCTAAAAGATGACCCGCCGCCGCCGCCGCCGCCGCCGCCGCCGGAGTGACGCCCTAAATCGGTTCCTGTGCAGTCGTCTGATGAGTTATGAGGAGGATTTTTTCAGGCTTTTGGGTCCCGTGATTCAACAGGTCGTATCAAGTTTTGGTGTTGATCCGACCGACGGTGCGGCGTCGGCACGTGCGCGCGTGCGCCATTCGTTTAATATGGGAAACGCGACATTGTGAAATCGCGAAAATCGGGCAAGTTTCGCCCGGTTCCCCGGCCGCTTGCTCGGCAACCGAGAATCGCAGCGATATGCGAGCAACACTATGTGATAGATAATCGATTGGCCTTGCGTATAGGATGTCGGCCAGAGCGATGCGCGTGCCACGTGCAAAGGTGTGACCACTTTCATGATAAAATTGGCATATTCAGGATTACAATTGGTGCTCGGAAACCGTTCGACGTAGAAGGCTGAACCGGGCACCATTTTGCAGGCGCAGCGACCGTCTTCAAATTAGATGTGTTACTCAAAGCTGTGTGACTAATATTTTGGAGTTGAAGTTGAAATGCAATATTTTTGGACAATGCAATCCTTCACACCGCCGTAACACCCAAAACGAGGACAAACTTGACCGGCAAATTTACGCAGACGGATAGCACTGTTCTTGCTGACCTATATCCACCCAAAATATTATGTAAATCGCTGATAGGGAACTTATGCTGAAGTCAAACGTAAACGATTACCGACGCTAACGTTGCAAAATAATTGCGTCGAATAAAATAGCGTCGTTTAAGTTTGCCCAAGACTGACACTACCGCAGCCAAATTCATCAATGAGCGCATGACTAGCTGACGTCGCACCTCCCTCCCGGGGAGATTTTGTTGAAGCCGGTTGACATATGTCAGGCATGTAAACCGCTAAAATGTTTTGGCAGAGACTGCGACATGGGAACGAGATACGGTAAGAAGATATGGGAACGAAATACGGCAACAAGATACGGAACTGGGTACGGAAAGGGATGCTGGAACGAGATACGAGAACACGATACGGGAATGAGATACGGTAACTAGATATGGTAAGGAGATATCGGAACGGTGTACTAGATACGGGAATAAGATACGGGAGCGGCATACGGGAACGGGTCACGGGAACGGGCTACGTGAACGGGCTACGGGAACGGGATACGGGAACGGGATACGGGAACGGGATACGGGAACGAGATACGGGAACGGGATACGGGAACGGGATACGGGAACGGGATACAGGAACGTGATACGGGAACGTGATACGGGAATGGGATACGGAAACAAGATACGGAAACGGGATACGAGAACGGGGACTGGAGTGGGAACCCGATACGGGATACTGGAACGGGATACGGCAACGGGATACAGGAATGGGATACGGCAACGGGTACGGGAATGGGATACGGGAATGGGATACAGGAATGGGATACGGGAATGGGATGCGGGAATGGGATACGGAAATGGGATACGGGAATGGGATACGGGAATGGGATACGGGAATGGGATGCGGGAACATGATATGGGATACGGGAACGGGATACGGGAACAGAATACGGGAACGGAATACGGGAACGGAATACGGGAACGGAATACGGGAACGGAATACGGGAACTGGATACGAGAACGAGATAGGGGAACGGGATACGGGAACGGGATGCGGGAACGGGATAGGGTAAAGGGATACGGAAACGGGATACGGGAACGGGATACAGGAACGGGATACGGGAACGGGATACGGGAACGGGATACGGGAACGGGATACGGGAACGGGATACGGGAACGGGATACGGGAACGGGAGACGGGAACGGGAGACGGGAACGGGATACGGGAACGGGATACGGGAACGGGATACGGGAACGGGATACGGGAACGGGATACGGGCACTGGATACGGGAACGGGATACGGGAACGGGATACGGAATACGGGAATGGGATACGGAACGGTATACGGGAACGCGATACGGGAACGGGATACGGGATACGGGAACGGGATACGGGAACAGGATACGGGAACGGGATATGGGAACGGGATACGGGAACGGGATACGGGAACGGGATAAGAGAAAGGGATACAGTTGTATGATACGGGAACGGGATCGGGATACGGGAACGGGATACGGGAACGGGATACGGGAACGGGATACGGGAACGGGATACGGGAACGGGATACGGGAACGGGATACGGGAACGGGATACGGGAACAGGATACGGGAACGGGATACGGGATACGGTTTACGGGAATAGGATACGGGAACGGGATCGGGATACGCGAACGGGATACGGGAACGGGATACGGGAACGGGATACGGGATACGGGAACGGGATACGGGAACGGGATACGGTAACGAGAACGGGATACTGGAACGGGATAATGGAACGGGATACGGGATACGGGAACGGGATACGGGAACGGGATACGGGAACGGGATACGGGAACGGGATACGGGAACCGGATACGGGAACCAGATACGGGAACCAGATACGGGAACCGGATACGGGAACGGGATAAGGGAACAGGATACGGTAACGGGATACGGTAACGGGATACGGTAACGGGATACGGTAACGGGATACGGTAACGGGATACGGTAACGGGATACGGTAACGGGATACGGTAACGGGATACGGTAACGGGATACGGGAACGGGATACGGGAACAGGATACGGGAACGGGAGACGGGAACGGGATACAAGAACGGGAACGGGGTACGGAATACGACATACGGACTACGGACTACGGACTACGGAATACGGAATAAGGAATAAGGAATACCGAATACTGAATACGGAATACGAGATACGGGAAACGGCTAGCATATATAAATTAGCTGGCTATATAAATTGCGCATCGCGCAATAAAGGCCATCTAGTCTCTATCTCTATATTATAAATCCTAAAAGATGACCCGCCGCCGCCGCCGCCGCCGCCGGAGTGACGCCCTAAATCGGTTCCTGTGCAGCCGTCTGATGAGTTATGAGGAGGATTTTTTCAGCACTTTTGGGTCCCGTGATTCAACAGGTCGTATCAAGTTTTGGTGTCGATCCGACCGACGGTGCGGCGTCGGCACGTGCGCGCGTGCGCCATTCGTTTAACATGGGAAACGCGACATTGTGAAATCGCGAAAATCGGGCAAGTTTCGCCCGGTTCCCCGGCCGCTTGCTCGGCAACCGAGAATCGCAGCGATATGCGAGCAACACTATGTGATAGATAATCGATTGGCCTTGCGTATAGGATGTCGGCCAGAGCGATGCGCGTGCCACGTGCAAAGGTGTGACCACTTTTATGATAAAATTGGCATTTTCAGGATTACAATTGGTGCTCGGAAACCGTTCGACGTAGAAGGCTGAACCGGGCACCATTTTGCAGGCGCAGCGACCGTCTTCAAATTAGATGTGTTACTCAAAGCTGTGTGACTAATATTTTGGAGTTGAAGTTGAAATGCAATATTTTTGGACAATGCAATCCTTCACACCGCCGTAACACCCAAAACGAGGACAAACTTGACCGGCAAATTTACACAGACAGATAGCACTGTTCTTGCTGACCTATATCCACCCAAAATATTCTGTAAATCGCTGATAGGGAACTTATGCTGAAGTCAAACGTAAACGATTACCGACGCTAACGTTGCAAAATAATTGCGTCGAATAAAATAGCGTCGTTTAAGTTTGCCCAAGACTGACACTGCCGCAGCCAAATTCATCAATGAGCGCATGACTAGCAGACGTCGCACCTCCCTCCCGGGGAGATTTTGTTGAAGCCGGTTGACATATGTCAGGCATGTAAACCGCTAAAATGTTTTGGCAGAGACTGCGACACGGGAACGAGATACGGTAAGAAGATATGGGAACGAAATACGGCAACAAGATACGGAACTGGGTACGGAAAGGGATGCTGGAACGAGATACGAGAACACGATACGGGAATGAGATACGGTAACTAGATATGGTAAGGAGATATCGGAACGGTGTACTAGATACGGGAATAAGATACGGGAGCGGCATACGGGAACGGGTCACGGGAACGGGCTACGGGAACGGGCTATGGGAACGGGCTACGGGAACGGGATACGGGATACGGGAGCGAGATACGGGAACGGGATACGGGAACGGGATACGGGAACGGGATACGGGAACGGGATACAGGAACGTGATACGGGAACGTGATACGGGAATGGGATACGGAAACAAGATACGGAAACGGGATACGAGAACGGGGACTGGAGTGGGAGCCCGATACGGGATACTGGAACGGGATACGGCAACGGGATACAGGAATGGGATACGGCAACGAGTACGGGAATGGGATACGGGAATGGGATACAGGAATGGGATACGGGAATGGGATACGGGAATGGGATACGGAAATGGGATACGGGAATGGGATACGGGAATGGGATACGGGAATGGGATACGGGAATGGGATACGGAAACATGATATGGGATACGGGAACGGGATACGGGAACAGAATACGGGAACGGAATACGGGAACGGAATACGGGAGCGGAATACGGGAACGGAATGCGGGAACTGGATACGAGAACGAGATAGGGGAACGGGATACGGGAACGGGATGCGGGAACGGGATAGGGTAAAGGGATACGGAAACGGGATACGGGAACGGGATACAGGAACGGGATACGGGAACGGGATACGGGAACGGGATACGGGAACGGGATACGGGAACGGGATACGGGAACGGGATACGGGAACGGGATACGGGCACTGGATACGGGAACGGGATACGGGAACGGGATACGGAATACGGGAATGGGATACGGAACGGTATACGGGAACGCGATACGGGAACGGGATACGGGATACGGGAACGGGATACGGGAACGGGATACGGGAACGGGATACGGGAACGGGATACGGGAATAGGATACGGGAACAGGATACGGGAACGGGATATGGGAACGGGATACGGGAACGGGATACGGGAACGGGATAAGAGAAAGGGATACAGTTGTATGATACGGGAACGGGATCGGGATACGGGAACGGGATACGGGAACGGGATACGGGAACGGGATACGGGAACGGGATACGGGAACGGGATACGGGAACGGGATACGGGAACGGGATACGGGAACGGGATACGGGAACGGGATACGGGATACGGTTTACGGGAATAGGATACGGGAACGGGATCGGGATACGCGAACGGGATACGGGATACGGGAACGGGATGCGGGATACGGGAACGGGATACGGGAACGGGATACGGGAACGAGAACGGGATACTGGAACGGGATAATGGAACGGGATACGGGAACGGGATACGGGAACGGGATACGGGAACGGGATACGGGAACCAGTTACGGGAACCAGATACGGGAACCGGATACGGGAACGGGATAAGGGAACAGGATACGGTAACGGGATACGGTAACGGGATACGGTAACGGGATACGGTAACGGGATACGGTAACGGGATACGGTAACGGGATACGGTAACGGGATACGGTAACGGGATACGGGAACGGGATACGGGAACGGGATACGGGAACAGGATACGGGAACGGGAGACTGGAACGGGATACAAGAACGGGAACGGGGTACGGAATACGACATGCGGACTACGGACTACGGACTACGGAATACGGAATAAGGAATACCGAATACTGAATACGGAATACGAGATACGGGAAACGGCTAGCATATATAAATTAGCTGGCTATATAAATTGCGCATCGCGCAATAAAGGCCATCTAGTCTCTATATTATAAATCCTAAAAGATGACCCGCCGCCGCCGGAGTGACGCCCTAAATCAGTTCCTGTGCAGTCGTCTGATGGGTTATGAGAGTGATTTTTTGAGGACTTTTGGGTCTTGTGATTCAACAGGTCGTATCAAGTTTTGGTGTCGATCCGACCGACGGTGCGGCGTCGGCGCGTGCGCACGTGCGCCATTCGTTTAACATGGGAAACGCGACATTCGGAAATCGCGAAAAACGGGCAAGTTTCGCCCGGTTCCCCGGCCGCTTGCTCGGCAACCAAGATTCGCAGCGGTATGCGAGCAACACTATGTGATAGATAATCGATTGGCCTGGCGTATAAAATGTCGTTGAGAACGATGCGCGTGCCACGTGCAAAGTTGTGACCACTTGAATGATAAAATTGGCCTATTCAGGATTTAAATTGGTGCTCGGAAACCGTTCGACGTAGAAGGCTGAACCGGGCACCATATTGCAGGCGCAGTGACCGTCTTCAAATTATATTTGTTACTCAAAGCTGTGAGACTAATATTTTGGCGTTGAAGTTGAAATGCAATATTTTTGGACCATTTAATACTTCACACCGCCGTAACACCCAAAACGAGGACAAACTTGACCGGAAAATTTACACAGACGGATAGCGTCGTTCTTGCTGACCTATATCCACCCAAAATATTATGTAAATCGCTCATAGGTAACTTATGCTGAAGTCAAACGTAAACGATTACCGACGCTAACATTGCGAAATAATTGCGTCGAATAAAATAGCATCGTTTAAGTTTGCCCAAGACTGACACTGCCGCAGTCAAATTAATCAATGAGCGCATGACTAGCAGACGTCGCACCTCCCTCCCAGGGAGATTTTGTTGAAGCCGGTTGACATATTTCAGGCATGTAAACCGCTAAAATGTTTTGGCAGAGACTGCGACACGGGAACGAGATACGGTAAGAAGATATGGGAACGAAATACGGCAACAAGATACGGAAACTGGGTACGAGAAAGGGATGCTGGAACGAGATGCGGGAATGCAGGGGTAAAAAAGGTAAAATTTGCTACCAACCGAATTTGACGGAGGCCAATTTTGTTACACTTTTTCATCGAAGCTTCTTTTTATCGAGTTTCATTACATTCTCATCGAAACTACATTTATACACATTTCAATTGCTACATTTCCATTTTGTTGAGTGCAAATGTTTATATCTGCTAGTGCGAAAATTCGAGAGAGAAAAAAAAAACTGGCAAGCAGTTTAGCAGATGTTGCAACGTTATTTAACCGGTCCTTTTGCAGCTACGCCAGGCTTATTGTTATACCCAAGTGCCGATCTACCCACCTAGACACAAAGCTAATCGTGACTCGTACCCTCATGGTATTGTCACCCACTTGTTGATTTAAAGTCAAAACAAGTTCAACATTTACAATAGAACAGACGACTATATTCTGCCTTCCAACATTCATCCAGACGACGTATCCAATATATCCATGTAATTGCCTATATTGATTGCCTTCCATTATCTACCTCCATTTCCCCTTCCTTCCACCCACAGGCGGATCCAGAATGGGTGGTTTGGGTAAATGGGGGGGGGGGGAATCCCGAAAAGTATCACACAATTATGAAAACTCATCGGATTTCGCTTGCTTGTGCATCGATAACTGATTTAAAACCAACTTTCCTTAGTAAAAATTGCTTAGAATTTATATTATCTCAGGAAATGTATCAAATTTGCGCCGATTTCAGGAGGAATAGGGGGCCATGTCCCCCCTGGATCCGTCCCCATGCTTCCACCCCTGCGGCTGCATCCCCTCCGCCTCAGTCGCCGTCGGCCGGCTGTCCTGCGTCGCCGCCGTCCCAAGGTCGTCGTTAACGGCGGCGGCCGACCGACCCGGTTCGGCTGAGGGTTATTCGGGCCCGTTGTCGGGCCGCGGTGGGCGACATTGGGGAGGGGTTGACGGGGAAGCGGGTGTCGGCAGATTGATGTCGGTGTTCATACACCCATCGTCCGCCTGAAGAATATAGTTTTGAGTCTTTTGCCGATTTCTTGAAAACGGTCCAGAAAGTTGGGAATCAGACGACGGTCACGTAAACTTCGTTCAATTTGGAGTTTATCAATGACTTGAGGGTGGTCTTTCTTCATAAATGACATCACAGGCACGACAAGGACAGTCACTGGCGCGACAAGGTTTGTCAGAAAAACAAAGCTTCTTGAGCGATTTTAGGCTAATTCCGCACTCACAGTTTCCGAGGAAGGCGCCAAATGTGTCCCACACGTTCCCTTCTCCACGTCAGCCCAGTTTTCACAGTCACGCTGCCTACTTCCGGAAAAATACGAATCATACTAGGGAGCGGCCGGGGTCGCATCCTAGCGAAAGCCGCCCGACATGGCCGGTCGCCCGACCGCCCTAACTTGTAGTGATAGTGTACCATAAAAAGCAGACTCTTGAAATCTCTACGCTTCATTGCGTTACAAACATTTTGTTTAATATGGCCTGATAAGAACTTTAAAAAACATTTTATTAAAAGATATTGGAATATTTTGAAGTAAAATGTGATGTCCTTTATTCGTATTATGCGTGATACAAAAATGTACAAACTGTTTCACTCTCGGTCGATTCATGTTGGTGTTTTTTTGCTACAATATTCTCTATCTTGGGTAGGTGAGATTGCCTTAAATGGTACGTTTAAAGTCTCTAGATTTTGCGAGAACCTTGTGATATTTGCCCATTTGTGGTGATATTTTCCCATTTCTGGCTAGCAACCTATTACATTTCAAAATATCTCCAGAAAACAGAAATCAACAAGCAGTAAAGATGCAAAACAGCCCCATAAGTGTACAGGATCTACACAAACCAGAAAGTGACTCATTCATGCATATACCGCAGCAATGATAGTGTAATTTGTGTGTCTTGGAATTGGCCAGTTTTGCTACAAATCATCGTTTGGTGTAACGCTGATTTGCTACCAACGACGTTGTCGAGTTGGCGTTATTTTTTACCCCTGGGGGATTTTGTTGAAGCCGGTTGACATATTTCAGGCATGTAAACCGCTAAAATGTTTTGGCAGAGACTGCGACACGGGAACGAGATACGGTAAGAAGATATGGGAACGAAATACGGCAACAAGATACGGAAACTGGGTATGAGAAAGGGATGCTGGAACGAGATACGGAAACAGGATATGGGAATGAGATGCGGTAACTAGATATGGTAAGGAGATATCGGAACGGTGTACTAGATACGGGAATAAGATAAGGGAGCGGGATACGGAAGCGGGATACGGGGACGGGATACGGGAACAAGATACGGGAACGGAATACGGGAACGGGATACGGGAACGGGATACGGGAACATGATACGGGAGCGGAATACGGGAACGGGATACGGGAACGGGATACGGGAACGGGATACGGGAACGGGAACGGGATACGGGAACGGGATAAGGGAACGGGATACGGGAACGGGATGCGGGAACGGGATACGAAAACGGTATACAGAAACGGTACACGGAAACGGTATACGGAAACGGGATACGAGATACGGGAACGGGATACGGGAACGGGATACGGGAACGGGATACGGGAACGGGATACGGGAACGGGATACGGGAATGGGATACGGGAACGGGATACGGGAATGGGATACGGGAACGGGATGCGGAATACAGAATACGGAATACGAGATACGAGATACGAAATACGGAATACGGAATACGGAATACGGAATAATGAATATGGAATACTGAATACGGAATACGGGACACTGGAAACGGCTAGCATATATAAATAAGCTGGCTATATAAATTGCGCATCGCGCAATAAAGGCCATCTAGTCCCTATCCCTATATTATAAATCTCTATATTATAAATCCTAAAAGATGACCCGCCACCGCCGCCGGAGTGACGCCCTAAATTGGCTCCTGTGCAGCCGTCTGATAAGTTATGAGGGTGATTTTTTTCAGAACTTTTGGGTCTCGTGATTCAACAGGTCGTATCAAGCTTTGGTGTCGATCCGACTGACGGTGCGGTGTTAGCACGTACGCGCTTGCGCCATTCGTTTAACATGGGAAACGCGACATTGTGAAATCGCGAAAAACGGGCAAGTTTCGCGCGGTTCCCCGGCCGCTTGCTCGGCAACCGAGAGTCGCAGCGATATGCGAGCAGCACTATGTGATATATAATCGATTGGCCTTGCGTATAAGATGTCGTCCAGAGTGATGCACGTGTCACGTGCAAAGTTGTGACCACTTTCATGATAAAATTGGCATATTCAGGATTTAAATTGGTGCTCGGAAACCGTTCGACGTAGAAGGCTGATCCGGGCACCATTTTGCAGGCGCAGGGACCGTCTTAAAATTATATGTGTTACTCAAAGCTGTGTGACTAATATTTTGGAGTTGAAGTTGAAATGCAATATTTTTGGACAATTCAATCCTTCACACCGCCGTAACACCCAAAACGAGGACAAACTTGACCGGCAAATTTACACAGACTGATAGCACCGTTCTTGCTGACCTATATCCACCCAAAATATTCTGTAAATCGCTGATAGGTAACTTATGCTGAAGTCAAACGTAAACGATTACCGACGCTAACATTGCGAAATAATTTCGTCGAATAAAATAGCATCGTTTAAGTTAGCCCAAGACTGACACTGCCGCAGTCAAATTCATCAATGAGCGCATGACTAGCAGACGTCGCACCTCCCTCCCGGGGAGATTTTGTTGAAGCCGGTTGACATATTTCAGGCATGTAAACCGCTAAAATGTTTTGGCAGAGACCGCAACACGGGAACGAGATACGGTAAGAAGATATGGAACGAAATACGGCAGCAAGATACGGAAACTGGGTACGAGAAAGGGAAGCTGGAACGAAATACGGGAACAGGATACGGGAATGAGATACGGTAACTAGATATGGTAAGGAGATATCGGAACGGTGTACGAGATTCTGGAATGAGATACGGGAGCAGGATACGGGAGCGGGATCGTGATAAGGGAACGGGATACGGGAACGGAATATGGGAACGTGATATGGAAACAGGATACGGGAACGGGAACGGATACGGGAACGGATACGGGAACAGATACAGGAACGGATACGGGAACGGATACGGAAACGGAATACGGGAACGGGATACGGGAACGGGATACGGGAACGGGATACGGGAACGGGATACGGGAACGGGATACGGGAACGGGATACGGGAACGGGATACGGGAACGGGATACGGGAACCGAATACGGGAACGGAATATTGGAACGGGATACGGGAACGGGATACGAAAACGGGTTACGGGAACGGCATACGGGGAACGTGACACGGGAACGGGATACGGAAACGGGATACGGAAACGGGATACGGAAACGGGATACGGAAACGGGATACGGAAACGGGATACGGAAACAGGATACGGAAACAGGATACGGAAACGGGATACGGAAACGGGATACGGAAACGGGATACGGAAACGGGATACGGAAACGGGATACGGGAACGGGTTATGGGAACGGGATGCGGGAAGGGGATACGGGAACGCGATGCGGGAACGGGGTAGGGAACGGGAACAGGATACGGGAACAGGAAATGGGAACAGGATACGGGAACAGGATACGGGAACAGGATACAGGAACAGGATACGGGAACAGGATACGGGAACAGGATACGGAAACAGGATACGGGAACAGGATACGGGAACAGGATACGGTAACAGGATAAGGGAACGGGATACGAGAACGGGAACGGGATACTGGTACGGGATACTGCTACGGGATACTGGTACGGGATACAGGAATGGGATACGAAAACTGGATACGGGAACGGGATACGGGAACGGGATACGGGAAGGGGATACGGGAACGAGATACGGGATCGGGATACGGGAACGGGATACGGGAGGGGAGGGGTAACGGGATACGGGAACGGGATACGGGAACAGGATACGGGAACAGGATACGAAAACGGTATACGGGAACGGGATACGGGAACAGAATACGGGAACGGGATACGGGAACGGGATACGGGAACGGGATACGGGAACGGGATACGGGGACGGGATACGGGAACGGGATACGGGAACGGTATACGGGAACGGTATACGGGAACGGGATACGGGATACGGGAACGGGATACGGGATACGGGAACGGGATACGGGAACGGGATACGGGAACGTGATACGGGAACGTGATACGGGAAGGGGATACGGGAACGGGATACGGGAACGGGATACGGGAACGGGATACGGGAAAGGGATACCGGAAAAACATACGGGAACGGGATACGGGAACGGGATACGGGAACGGGATACGGGAACGGGATACGGGAACGGGATACGGGAACGGGATACGGGAACGGGATACGGGAACGGGAACGGGATACGGAAACGGGATACGGGAACGGGATACGGGAACGGGATACGGGAACGGGATACGGGATACGGGAACGGGATACGGGAACGGGATACGGGAACTGGAGACGGGAACGGGATACGGGAACGGGATACGGGAACAGGATACGGGAACGGAATACGGGAACGGGATACGGGAACGGGATACGGGAACGGGATACGGGAACGGGATACGGGAACGGGATGCGGGAACGGGATACGAGATACGGGACACGGGAACGGGATACGGGATACGGGATACGGGAACGGGATACGGGAACGGGATACGAGATACGGGACACGGGAACGGGATACGGGATACGGGATACGGGAACGGGGGTACGGGATACGGGAACGGGATACGGGCACGGGGTACGGGAACGGGAACAGGATACGGGAACAGGATACGGGAACAGGATACGGGAACATGATACGGGAACAGGATACGGGAACAGGATACGGGAACGGGATATGGGAACGGGATACCGGAACGGGATACATGAACGGGATACGGGAACTGGATACGAGAACGGGAACGGGGTACGGTATACAGGAACGGGATACGGGAACGGGATACGGGAACAGGATACGGGAACGGGATACTGGAACGGGATACGGGAATGTGATACGGGATACGGGAACGGGATACGGGAGCAGCATACGGGCAAGGAATACGGCAACGAGGTACGGGATACGGGATACGGGATACGGGATACAGAATACGGGATACGGGATGTGGGGTGTGGGATCCGGAATGCGGGATACGGGATACCAGAACGGGATACAGGAACGGGATAAGGGATACGGGAACGGGATATTAGCTGGCTATATAAATTGAAGGCTATATTAATTGCGCATCGCGCAATACAGGCCCTCTAGTCCCTATATTATCTCTATATTATAAATCCTAAAAGATGACCCGCCGCCGCCGCCGCCGCCGCCGCCGGGGTGACGCCCTAAATCGGTTTCTGTGCAGTCGTCTGATGAGTTATGAGGGTGATTTTTTCAGCACTTTTGGGTCCCGTGATTCAACAGGTCGTATCAAGTTTTGGTGTTGATCCGACAGACAATGCGGCGTCGGCACGTGCGCGCGTGCGCCATTCGTTTAACATGGGAAACGCGACATTGTGAAATCGCGAAAAATGGGCAAGTTCCGAGCGGTTCCCCGGCCGCTTGCTCGGCAACCGAGAATCGCAGCGATATGCGAGCAACACTATGTGATAGATAATCGATTGGCCTTGCGTATAGGATGTCGTCCAGAGCGATGCGCGTGCCACGTGCAAAGGTGTGACCACTTTCATGATACAATTTGCATATTCAGGATTTAAATTGGTGCTCGGAAACCGTTCGACGTAGAAGGCTGAACCGGGCACCATTTTGCAGGCGCAGCGACCGTCTTCAAATTATATGTGTTACTCAAAGCTGTGCGACTAATATTGTGGCGTTGAAGTTGAAATACAATATTTTCCGACCATTTAATGCTTCACACCGCCGTAACACCCAAAACGAGGACAAACTTGAGCGGCAAATTTACACTGACGGATAGCGCCGTTCTTGTTGACCTATATCCACCCAAAATATTATGTAAATTGCTCATAGGTAACTTATGCTGAAGTCAAACGTAAACGATTACCGACGCTAACGTTGCGAAATAATTGCGTCGAATAAAATAGCATCGTTTAAGTTTGCCCAAGGCTGACACTGCCGCAGTCAAATTCATCAATGAGCGCATGACTAGCTGACGTCGCACCTCCCTCCCGGGGAGATTTTGTTGAAGCCGGTTGACATATTTCAGGCATGTAAACCGCTAAAATGTTTTGGCAGAGACTGCGACACGGGAAAGAGATACGGTAAGAAGATATGGGAACGAAATACGGCAACACGATACGGAAACTGGGTACGAGAAAGGGATGCTGGAACGAGATACGGGAACAGGATACGGGAATGAGATACGTTAACTAGATATGGTAAGGAGATATCGGAACGGTGTACAAGAAACGGGAATGAGATACGGGAGCGGGATACGGGAGCGGCATAAGTGAACGGTATACGGGAACGGGATACGTGAACGGGATACGTGAACGTGATACGTGAACGGGATACGGGAACGGGATACGGGAACGGGATACGGGAACGGGATACGGGAAGGGGATACGGGAACGAGATACGGGATCGGGATACGGGAACGGGATACGGGAGGGGAGGGGTAACGGGATACGGGAACGGGATACGGGAACAGGATACGGGAACAGGATACGGGAACGGGATACGGGAACGGGATACGGGAACAGAATACGGGAACGGGATACGGGAACGGGATACGGGAACGGGATACGGGAACGGGATACGGGAACGGGATACGGGAACGGTATACGGGAACGGTATACGGGAACGGGATACGGGATACGGGATACGGGATACGGGATACGGGAACGGGATACGGGATACGGGAACGGGATACGGGAACGGGATACGGGAACGTGATACGGGAACGTGATACGGGAAGGGGATACGGGAACGGGATACGGGAACGGGATACGGGAACAGGATACGGGAAAGGGATACCGGAAAAACATACGGGAACGGGATACGGGAACGGGATACGGGAACGGGATACGGGAACGGGATACGGGAACGGGATACGGGAACGGGATACGGGAACGGCAACGGGATACGGGAACGGGATACGGGAACGGGATACGGGAACGGGATACGGGAACGGGATACGGGAACGGGATACGGGATACGGGAACGGGATACGGGAACGGGATACGGGAACTGGAGACGGGAACGGGATACGGGAATGGGATACGGGAACAGGATACGGGAACGGACTACGGGAACGGGATACGGGAACGGGATACGGGAACGGGATACGGGAACGGGACACGGGAACGGGATACGAGATACGGGACACGGGAACGGGATACGGGATACGGGATACGGGAACGGGATACGGGAACGGGATACGAGATACGGGACACGGGAACGGGATACGGGATACGGGATACGGGAACGGGGGTACGGGATACGGGAACGGGATACGGGCACGGGGTACGGGAACGGGAACGGGATACGGGAACAGGATACGGGAACAGGATACGGGAACAGGATACGGGAACAGGATACGGGAACAGGATACGGGAACGGGATACGGGAACTGGATGCGAGAACGGGAACGGGGTACGGTATACAGGAACGGGATACGGGAACGGGATACGGGAACAGGATACGGGAACGGGATACTGGAACGGGATACGGGAATGTGATACGGGATACGGGAACGGGATACGGGAGCAGCATACGGGCAAGGAATACGGCAACGAGGTACGGGATACGGGATACGGGATACGGGATACAGAATACGGGATACGGGATGTGGGGTGTGGGATCCGGGATGCGGGATACGGGATGCCAGAACGGGATACAGGAACGGGATAAGGGATACGGGAACGGGATATTAGCTGGCTATATAAATTGAAGGCTATATTAATTGCGCATCGCGCAATACAGGCCCTCTAGTCCCTATATTATCTCTATATTATAAATCCTAAAAGATGACCCGCCGCCGCCGCCGCCGCCGCCGCCGGGGTGACGCCCTAAATCGGTTTCTGTGCAGTCGTCTGATGAGTTATGAGGGTGATTTTTTCAGCACTTTTGGGTCCCGTGATTCAACAGGTCGTATCAAGTTTTGGTGTTGATCCGACAGACAATGCGGCGTCGGCACGTGCGCGCGTGCGCCATTCGTTTAACATGGGAAACGCGACATTGTGAAATCGCGAAAAATGGGCAAGTTCCGAGCGGTTCCCCGGCCGCTTGCTCGGCAACCGAGAGTCCCAGCGATATGCGAGCAACACTATGTGATAGATAATCGATTGGCCTTGCGTATAGGATGTCGTCCAGAGCGATGCGCGTGCCACGTGCAAAGTTGTGACCACTTTCATGATACAATTTGCATATTCAGGATTTAAATTGGTGCTCGGAAACCGTTCGACGTAGAAGGCTGAACCGGGCACCATTTTGCAGGCGCAGGGACCGTCTTCAAATTATATGTGTTACTCAAAGCTGTGTGACTAATATTGTGGCGTTGAAGTTGAAATACAATATTTTTGGACCATTTAATGCTTCACACCGCCGTAACACCCAAAACGAGGACAAACTTGAGCGGCAAATTTACACTGACGGATAGCGCCGTTCTTGCTGACCTATATCCACCCAAAATATTATGTAAATTGCTCATAGGTAACTTATGCTGAAGTCAAACGTAAACGATTACCGACGCTAACGTTGCGAAATAATTGCGTCGAATAAAATAGCATCGTTTAAGTTTGCCCAAGACTGCCACTGCCGCAGTCAAATTAATCAATGAGCGCATGACTAGCTGACGTCGCACCTCCCTCCCGGGGAGATTTTGTTGAAGCCGGTTGACATATTTCAGGCATGTAAACCGCTAAAATGTTTTGGCAGAGACTGCGACACGGGAAAGAGATACGGTAAGAAGATATGGGAACGAAATACGGCAACAAGATACGGAAACTGGGTACGAGAAAGGGATGCTGGAACGAGATACGGGAACAGGATACGGGAATGAGATACGTTAACTAGATATGGTAAGGAGATATCGGAACGGTGTACAAGAAACGGGAATGAGATACGGGAGCGGGATACGGGAGCGGCATAAGTGAACGGTATACGGGAACGGGATACGTGAACGGGATACGTGAACGTGATACGTGAACGGGATACGGGAACGGGATACGGGAACGGGATACGGGAACGGGATACGGGAACGGGTTACGGGAACGGGTTACGGGAACAAGTTACGGGAACGGGTTACGGGAACGGGTTACGGGAACGGGTTACGGGAACGGGTTACAAGAACGGGTTACGGGAACGGGTTACGGGAACGGATTACGGGAACGGGTTACGGGAACGGGTTACGGGAGCGGGATAAGAGAACGGGATACGGGATCGGGATACGTTAACAGGATACGGGAACGGGATACGGGAAAAGGATACGAGATACGGGAACGGGATATGGGAACTGGATATGGGAACAGGATACGGGAACGGGATTCCGGAACGGGATACGGGAACGGGATACGGGAACGGGATACGGGAACGGGAACGGGATACGGGAACGGGATACGGGAACGGGATACGGGAACGGGATACGGGAACGGGATACGGGAACGGGATACGGGAACGGGATACTGGATACGGTAATGGGGTGCGGGAACGGGATACGAGAACGGGATAGGGCACGTTATACGGGAACGGGATACGGGAACGGGATACGAGAACGGGTTACGGGAACGGGATAGGGTAACATGATACGGAAACGGGATACGGAAACGGGATACGGAAACGTGATACGGAAACGAGATACTGAAACGGGATACGGAAACGGGATACGGAAACAAGATACGGAAACGGGTTACGGGAACGGGATACGGGAACGGGAACGGGATACGGGAACGGGATACGGGAACGGGATACGGGAACGGGATACGGGAACGGGATACGGGAACGGGATACGGGGACGGGATGCGGAAAGGGGATACGGAAATGGGATACGGGAACGGGATAGATATACGGGAACGGGATACGGAAAGGGATACGGGATGGGGATACGGGATACAGGAACGGGGTTCGGGATACGGGAACGGTATACGGAAACGGTATACGGAAACGGAATACGGAAACGAGAGACGGAAACGGGATACGGAAACGGGATACGGAAACGGGATACGGAAACGGGATACGGAAACGGGATACGGAAACGGGATACGGAAACGGGATACTGAAACGGGATACGGAAACGGGATACGGGAACGGGATACGGGAACGGGATACATGAACGGGATACGGGAACGGGATACGGGAACGGGATACGGGAACGGGATACGGGAAGGGGATACGGGAACGGGATACGGGAACGGGATACGGGAACGGGATACATGAACGGGATACGGGAACGGGATACGGGAGCGGGATACGGGAACGGGATACGGGAACGGGATACGGGAACGGGATATGGGAACGGGATACGGGAACGGGATACGGGAACGGGATACGGGAACGGGATACGGGAACGGGATACGGGAACGAGATACGGGAACGGGATACGGGAACGGGATACGGGAACGGGATACGGGAACGTGATACGGGAACGGGATACGGAAACGGGATACGGGAACGGGATACGGGAACGGGTTAGGGCACGTTATACGGGAACGGGATACGGGAACGGGATACGAGAACGAGTTACGGGAACGGGATAGGGTAACAGGATACGGAAACGGGTTAGGGGAGCGGGATAAGAGAACGAGATACGGGACCGGGATACGTTAACAGGATACGGGAACGGGATACGGGAACGGGATACGAGATACGGGAACGGGATATGGGAACTGGATATGGGAACAGGATACAGGAACGGGATACCGGAACGGGATACGGGAACATGATACGGGAACGGGATACGGGAACAAGATACGGGAACGGGATACGGGAACGGGATACTGGAACGGCATACGGGAACGGGATACGGGAAGGGGATACGGGAACGGGATACGGGAACGTCATACGGGAACGGGATACGGGAACGGGATATGGGAACGGGATATGGGAACGTGATACGGGAACGGGATACGGAAACGGGATACGGAAACAGGAACGGGATACGTGATACCGGATACGGGAACGGGATACGGGAACGGTATACGGGAACGGGATACGGGAACGGGATACGGGAACGGGATACGGGAACGGGATACGGGAACGTGAACGGGATACGGGAATGGGATACGGGAACGGGACACGGGAACGGGACACGGGAACGGGATACGGGAACGCGATACGGGAACGCGATACGGGAACGGGATACGGGAACGGGATACGGGAACGGGATACGGGAATGGGATAGGGAACGGGATACGGGAACGGGATACGGGAACGTGATGCGGGAACGGGACACGGGAACGGGATACGGGAACGGGATACTGGATACGGTAATGGGGTGCGGGAACGGGATACGGGAACGGGATAGGGCACGTTATACGGGAACGAGATACGGGAGCGGGATACGAGAACGAGTTACGGGAACGGGATAGGGTAACAGGATACGGAAACGGGATACGGAAACGGGATACGGAAACGGGATACGGAAACGGTATACGGAAACGGGATACGGAAACGGGATACGGAAACGGGATACGGAAACGGCATACGGAAATGGGATACGGGAACGGGATACGGGAACGGGATACGGAAACGGGAGACGGTAACGGGATACGGGTACGGGAACGGGATACGGGAACGGGATACGGGAACGGGATACGGGAACGGGATACGGGAACGGGATACGGGAACGGGATACGGGAACGGGATACGGGAACGGTATATAAAAACGGGATACAGGATATGGGAACGGGATACGGGAACGGGATATGGGAACGGGATACGGAAACGGGTTACAAGAACGAGACACGGTATACGGGCACGGGATACGTAAACAGGATACGGAAACGGGATACGGGAATGGGATACCGGAACGGAATACCGGAACGGGATACCGGAACGGGATACCGGAACGGGATACCGGAACAGGATACCGGAACGGGATACGGGAACGGGATACGGCAACGGGACACGGGAACGGGATACGGAAACGGGATACGGGAACGGGATACGAAAACGGGATACGGGAATGGGTTATGGGAACGGGATGCGGGAAGGGGATACGAGAACGCGATTCGGGAATGGGATAGGGGAACGGGAACAGGATACGGGAACAGGATACGGGAACATGATACGGGAACAGGATACGGGAACAGGATACGGGAACAGGATACAGGAGCAGGATACGGGAACAGGATACGAGAACAAGATACGGGAACAGGATACGGGAACAGGATAAGGGAACGCGATACGGAAACGGGATACGAAAACGGGAACGGGATACTGGCACGGGATAATGGTACGGGATACTGGTACGGGATACTGGTACGGAATACAGGAACGGGATACGGCAACGTGATACGGCAACGGGATACGGCAACGGGATACGGCAACGGGATACGGCAACGGGATGCGGCAAAGGGATACGGCAACGGGATACGGCAACGGGATACGGCAACGATACAGGAGCGGGTTACGGGAGCGGGATACGGGACAGGGATACGGGAGCGGGATACGAGAGTGGCATACGGGATCGGGATACGGGAGCGGGATAAGGGAACGGGATACGGGAGCGATATACGGGAGCGGGATACGGGATCGGGATACGGGAGCGAGATACGGGAGCGGGATAAGAGAACGGGATACGGGATCGGGATACGTTAACAGGATACGGGAACGGGATACGGGAACGGGATGCGAGATACGGGAACGGGGTACGAGATACGGGAACGGGATATGGGAACTGGATATGGGAACAGGATACGGGAACGGGATACGGGAACGGGATACGGGAACGGGATACGGGAACGGGATACGGGAACGGGATACGGGAACGGGATACAGGAAGGGGATACGGGAACGGGATACGGGAACGGGATACGGGAACGGGATATGGGAACGGGATACGTAAACGGGATACGGAAACAAGAACGGGATACGGGATACCGGATACGGGAATGTGATACGGGAACGGGATACGGGATAAGGAACTAGATACGGGAACGGGATACGGGAACGGGATCCGGGAACGGGATACGGGAACGGGATACGGGAACGGGATACGGGAACGGGATACGGGAACGGGATACGGGAACTGGAACGCGATACGGGAACGGGATAAGGGAACGGGATACAATATACGGGAACTGAATACGGAACGGGATACGGGAACGGGAAACAGGAAGCGGATTCTGGATACGGGAGCGGGATAAAGGATACGGGATCGGATACGTGAATGGGATACGAGATACGGAAACGGGAAACGAGATACGGGATACGGGAACGGGATACGGGATAAGGGAACGGGAACGGAATACGGGAACGGAATACGGGAACGGAATACGGGAACGGAATACGGGAACGGGATACGGTAACGTGATACGGGAACGTGATACGGGAACGTGATACGGGAACGGGATGCGGAAACGAGATACGGAAACGGGATACGGGAACGGGAACGGGAACAGGAACTGGAGAGGGAGCATGACACGGGAAACGGTATACGGGAACGGTATACGGGATACGGGATACGGGATAGGGATACTAGAACGGGATACTGGAACGGGATACGGGAACGGGATATCGGAACGGGATACCGGAACGGGATACTGGAACGGGATACGGGAACGGGATACGGGAACGGGATACTGGATACGGGAATGGGGTACGGGAACGGGATACGGGAACGGGATACGGGAACGGGATACGGGAACGGGATAGGGCACGTTATACGGGAACGGGATACGAGAACGGGATACGGGAACGGGATAGGGTAACATGATACGGAAACGGGATACGGAAACGGTATACGGAAACGGTATACGGAAACGGGATACGGAAACGGGATACGGAAACGGGATACGGGAACGGGATACGGGAACGGGATACGGGAACTGGAACGGGATATGGGAACGGAATACGGGAACGGGATACCGGAACGGGATACGGGGACGGGATGCGGAAAGGGGATACGGGAACGGGATACGGGAACGGCATACGGGAACGGGATACGGGAACGGGATACGGGAACGGGATACGGGAACGGGAACGGGAACGGGATACGGGAATGGGATACGGAAACGAGATACGGAAACGGGATGTGAACGGGATACGTGAACGGGACACGGGAACGGGATACAGGAACGGGATACGGGAATGGGGTACGGGTACGGGATACGGGAACGGGATACGGAAACAGGATACAAGAACGGGACACGGGATACGGAATACGGGATACGGGAACGTGATACGGGAACGGGATACGAGAACGGGATACGGGAAGAGGATACGGGAACGGGATACGGGATACGGAAACGGGATACGGAAACGGGATACGGAAACGGGATACGGAAACGGGATACGGAAACGGGATACGGAAACGGGATACGGAAACGGGATACGGAAACGGGATACCAGAACAGGATACCGGAACAGGACACCGGAACAGGATACCGGAACAGGATACCGGAACAGGATACCGGAACAGGATACCGGAACAGGATACCGGAACAGGATACCGGAACGGGATACGGGATACTGGATACGGGATACGGGAATGGGATACTGAAACGGGATCGGAACAGGATACCGGAACAGGATACCGGAACAGGACACCGGAACAGGATACCGGAACAGGATACTGGAACAGGATACCGGAACAGGATACCGGAACAGGATACCAGAACAGGATACCAGAACAGCATACCGGAACGGGATACGGGAACGGGATACGGGATACGGGAACGAGATACAGGAACGAGATACAGGTACGGGATACGGAACGGGATACAGAACGGGATACGGGAACTTCATACGGGAACGGGATACGGGAACAGGATACGGGAACAGGATACGGGAACAGGATACGGGAACGGGATACGGGAACGGGATACGGGAACGGGATACGGGAACGGGATACGGGAACGGGATACGGGAACGGGATACGGGAACGGGAACGGGATACGGGAAGGAAATACGGGAACGGGATACGCGAACGGGATACGGGAACGGAATTCTGGAACGGGATGCGGGAACGGGATGCGGGAACGGGATACGGGATACGGGAACGGGATACGCGAACGGGATACGGGAACGAGATACGGGAACGAGATGCGGGAACGGGATACGGGAACGGGATGCAGGCACGGGGTACAGGAACGGGGAAACGGGATACGGGAACGGGATACGGGAACGGGATACGGGAACGGGATACGGGAACGGGATACGGGAACGGGATACGGGAACGGGATACGGGAACGGGATACTGGAACGGGATACGGGAACGGGATACGGCAACGGGATACGGGAACGAGATGCGGGAACAAGATACGGGATACGGGAACGGGATACGTAATACGTAATACGTAATACAGAATACGGAATACGGAATACGGAATACGGAATACGGAATACGAGATACGGAATACGGAATACGGAATACGGAATACGGAATACGGAATAATGAATACGGAATAATTAATACGGAATACTGAATACGGAATACGAGACACTGGAAACGGCTAGCATATATAAATAAGCTGGCTATATAAATTGCGCATCGCGCAATAAAGGCCATCTAGTAAATCCTAAAAGATGACCCGCCGCCGCCGCCGGAGTGACGCCCTAAATCGGTTCCTGTGCAGCCGTCTGATGAGTTATGAGGGTGATTTTTTCAGCACTTTTGGGTCCCGTGATTCAACAGGTCGTATCAAGTTTTGGTGTCGATCCCACACACGGTGCGGCGTGGGCACGTGCGCGCGTGCGCCATTCGTTTAACATGGGAAACGCGACATTGTGAAATCGCGAAAAACGGCCAAGTTTTGCGCGGTTCCCCGGCCGCTTGCTCGGCAACCGAGAGTCGCAGCGATATGCGAGCAACACTATGTGATAGATAATCGATTGTCCTTGCGTATAGGATGTCGTCCAGAGCGATGCGCGTGCCACGTACAAAGTTATGACCACTTTCATGATAGAATTGGCATATTCAGGATTTAAATTGGTGCTCGGAAACCGTTCGACGTAGAAGGCTGAACCGGGCACCATTTTGCAGGCGCAGCGACCGTCTTCAAATTATATGTGTTACTCAAAGCTGTGTGACTAATATTTTGGCGTTGAAGTTGAAATGCAATATTTTTGGACCATTTAATGCTTCACACCGCCGTAACACCCAAAACGAGGACAAACTTGTCCGGCAAATTTATACAGACGGATAGCGCCGTTCTTGCTGACCTATATCCACCCAAAATATTATGTAAATCGCTCATAGGTAACTTATGCTGAAATCAAACGTAAACGATTACCGACGCTAACGTTGCGAAATAATTGCGTCGAATAAAATAGCATCGTTTAAGTTTGCCGAAGACTGACACTGCCGCAGTCAAATTCATCAATGAGCGCATGACTAGCTGACGTCGCACCTCCCTCCCGGGGAGTTTTTTGTTGAAGCCAGTTGACATATTTCAGGCATGTAAACTGCTAAAATGTTTTGGCAGAGACTGCGACACGGGAACGAGATACGGTAAGAAGATATGGGAACGAAATACGGCAACAAGATGCGGAAACTGGGTACGAGAAAAGGATGCTGGAACGAGATACGGGAACAGGATACGGGAATGAGCGGGAGCGGGATACGGGAGCGGGATACGGGAGCGGGATACGGGAGCGGGATACGGGAGCAGGATACGGGAGCGGGATACGGGAGCGGGATATGGGAGCGGGATACAGGAGCGGGATAAGGGAGCGGGATACGGTAACGGGATACGAGAATGGGATACGGTAACGGTATATGGGAACATGATACGGGAGCGGGCTATGGGAACGGATACGGCAACGGATACGGCAACGGATACGGCAACGGATACGGCAACGGATACGGGAACGGATACGGGAACGGATACGGGAACGGATACGGGATACGGGATACGGGATACGGGATACGGGATACGGGATCCGGGAACGGGGTACGGGATACGGGAACGGGATACGGGAACGGGATACGGGAACGGGATACGGGAACGGGATACGGGAACGGGATATGGTAACGGGATACGGTAACGGGATACAAGAACGGGATACGGGATACGGGAACCAGATATGGGAACGGGTTACGGGAACGGGATACGGAAACTGGATACGGGAGCTGATTAAGGGATACGGTAACGGTGTACGGGATACATGAACGGGATACGAGAACGGGATACGGGAACGGGATACGCGAACGGGATACGGGAACGGGATACGGGAACGGGATACGGTAAAGGGATACGGGAACGGGATACGGGAACGGGATACGGGAACGGGATACGGGAACGGGATACGGGAGCTGGATACGGAAACAGGGAACGGGATACGGGCACGGAATACGGGTGCGGGATACGGGAAACGGGATACGGGAACGGGATAGGGGATACGGGAACGGGTTAAGGGAACGGGACACGGAAACTGGATACGGGAACTGATTAAGGGATACGGTAACGGTATACGGGATACATGAACGGGATACGGGAACGGGATACGGGAACGGGATACGGGAACGGGATACGGGAACGGGATACGGGAACGGGGTACGGGAACGGAACACGGGCACGGGATACGGGAACGGGATACGGGAACGGGATACGGGAACGGGATACGGGATACGGGAACGGGAACGGGAACGGGATACGGGAACTGGATAAGGAAACAGGTAACGGGATACGGGCACGGAATACGGGTACGGGATACGGGAAACGGGATACGGGAACGGGATAGGGGATACGGGAACGGGTTAAGGGAACGGGATACGGAAACTGGATACGGGAGCTGATTAAGGGATACGGCAACGGTATACGGGATACATGAACGGGATACGGGAATGGGATACGGGAACGGGATACGGGAACGGAATACGGGAACGGGATACGGGAACGGGATACGGGAACGGGATACTGGAACGGGATACGGGAACGGGATACGGGAACGGGATACGGGAACGGGATACGGGAACGGGATACGGGAACGGGATACGGGAACGGGATATGGGAACGGGATACGGGAACGGGATACGGGAACGGGATACGGGAACGGGATACGGGAACGGGATACGGGAACGGGATACGGGAAAGGGATACAAGAACGGGAACGGGATACGGAATATGGAATATACGTTCTGGGACGATACCGCGAAAACAAATATTTATATCGAGACTTTTCAGACAAATTATTGCACGTGGCCGAAGGCCGAGTGCAATAATTTGTCTGAAAATTCGAGATATAAATATTTATAAGCGGTAGAGTCCTAGATATTATTTCCTGTGTGTTTAACAAGACAGAGTCGATGGCAATGGAAAGGCCTTATTTTAATCTGAAGGATTGGTTAGATGATGATGCTGATACAATCGAAAACGAAGCCAAAGACTATGTTAACGGATTAAAAAATGTAAACAGTGTGACCAAAAAAATGTATTGGATCAGCAAACTAGAAAAGGCTGCAGAAGACTTATTAAAAAAGAAGACAACTATACTTGAACTTTCACCTCGAGATTTGAATGCCTTAGTTTGCAAGTTTCTTATGTCTCTGAAACGGGAAGACGACCTCTAACCACAGCCGTCTTCTTCATGACTGGTATCTGCCTGTTTTGTTCTCGCCTGCATGATACTATGTATATCAATACATTTTGTTTGATGCGTATTTTCGTCTTTGAGAGTATAAACCAAAACGCAATACGATGACTCAGCAAAAAACTAATATCGGCGATGTATTTACCAATACAAAAGCTATATAATGTATTTTAGTTTTCTTTAAACAAGAAGATGGTAATCACAACATACGATCCAAGAAAACAATCCAAATTAACGTCTCGTGCAAAGTTTCCTGGATCCCAGTTTTAGGCTTAAAATTGCACAAAACATACAGGAATACGGAATAGGGAACACGGAATACGGACAACGGAATAAGGAATACGGGACACTGGAAACAGCTAGCATATATAAATTAGCTGGCTATATAAATTGCGCATCGCGCAATACAGGCCCTCTAGTCTCTATATTATAAATCCTTAAAGATGACCCGCCGCCGCCGCCGGAGTGACGCCCTAAATCGGTTCCTGTGCAGCCGTCTGATGAGTTATGAAGGTGATTTTTCTCAGCACTTTTGGGTCCCGTGATTCAACAGGTCGTATCAAGTTTTGGTGTTGATCCGACAGACGGTGCGGCGTCGGCACGTGCGCGCGTGCGCCATTCGTTTAACATGGGAAACGCGACATTGTGAAATCGCGAAAAATGGGCAAGTTCCGAGCGGCTCCACGGCCGAGAATCGCAGCTCGGCAACCGAGAATCGCAGCGATATGCGAGCAACACTATGTGATAGATAATCGATTGGCCTTGCGTATAGGATGTCGTCCAGAGCGATGCGCGTGCCACGTGAAAAGCTGTGACCACTTTCATGATAAAATTTGCATATTCAGGATTTAAATTGGTGCTCGGAAACCGTTCGACGTAGAAGGCTGAACCGGGCACCATTTTGCAGGCGCAGCGACCGTCTTCAAATTATATGTGTTACTCAAAGCTGTGTGACTAATATTTTGGAGTGGGATTTGAAATGCAATATTTTTGGACAATTTAATCCTTCACACCGCCGTAACCCCCAAAACGAGGACAAACTTGTCCGCCAAAATTTACACCGACGGATAGCGCCGTTCTTGCTGACCTATATCCACCCAAAATATCATGTAAATCGCTCATAGGTAACTTATGCTGAAGTCAAACGTAAACGATTACCAACGCTAACGTTGCGAAATAATTGCGTCGAATAAAATAGCATCGCTTAAGTTTGCCCAAGACTGACACTGCCGCAGTCAAATTCATCAATGAGCGCATGACTAGCTGACGTCGCACCTCCGGGATACGGGAGCGGGATACGGGAGCGGGATACGGGAGCGGGACACGGGAGCGGGATACGGGAGCGGGATACGGGAGCGGGATACAGGAGCGGGATAAGGGAGCGGGATACGGTAACGGGATACGAGAATGGGATACGGTAACGGTATATGGGAACATGATACGGGAGCGGGATATGGGAACGGATACGGGAACGGATACGGGAACGGATACGGGAACGGAAACGGGAACGGAAACGGGAACGGATACGGCAACGGATACGGCAACGGATACGGCAACGGATACGGCAACGGATACGGGAACGGATACGGGAACGGATACGGGATACGGGAAACGGGATACGGGATACGGGATACGGGATACGGGATACGAGAACGGGATCCGGGAACAGGGTACGGGATACGTAAACGGGATACGGGAACGGGATACGGGAACGGGATACGGGAACGGGATACGGGAACGGGATACGGGAACGGGATACGGTAACGGGATACGGTAACGGGATATGGTAACGGGATACGGTAACGGGATACAAGAATGGGATACGGGATACGGGAACCGGAAACGGGAACGGGATACGGAAACTGGATACGGGAGCTGATTAAGGGATACGGTAACGGTATACGGGATACATGAACGGGATACGGGAACGGGATACGGGAATGGGATACGGGAACGGGATACGGGAACGGGATACGGGAACGGGATACGCGAACGGGAT
>JAXIVJ010011367.1:37500-43811 GCA_036785665.1 Chirona hameri
ACACACACACACAACACACACACACACACACACACACACACACACACACACACACACACACACACACACACACACACACACACACACACACACACACACACACACACACACACACACACACACACACACACACACACACACACACACACACACACACACACACACACACACACACACACACACACACACACACACACACACACAACACACACACACACACACACACACACACACACACACACACACACACACA
Source organism: Chirona hameri (assembly GCA_036785665.1). Taxonomy (NCBI): domain Eukaryota; kingdom Metazoa; phylum Arthropoda; class Thecostraca; order Balanomorpha; family Balanidae; genus Chirona; species Chirona hameri. Next base: position 37,754 of record JAXIVJ010011367.1, read on the forward strand.
CACACACACACACACACACACACACACACACACACACACACACACACACACACACACACACACACACACACACACACACACACACACACACACACACACACACACACACACACACACACACACACACACACACACACACACACACACACACACACACACACACACACACACACACACACACACACACACACACACACACACACACACACACACACACACACACACACACACACACACACACACACACACACACACACACACACACACACACACACACACACACACACACACACACACACACACACACACACACACACACACACACACACACACACACACACACACACACACACACACACACACACACACACACACCACACACACACACACACACACACACACACACACACACACACACACACACACACACACACACACACACACACACACACACACACACACACACACACACACACACACACACACACACACACACACACACACACACACACACACACACACACACACACACACACACACACACACACACACACACACACACACACACACACACACACACACACACACACACACACACACACACACACACACACACACACACACACACACACACACACACACACACACACACACACACACACACACACACACACACACACACACACACACACACACACACACACACACACACACACACACACACACACACACACACACACACACACACACACACACACACACACACACACACACACACACACACACACACACACACACACACACACACACACACACACACACACACACACACACACACACACACACACACACACACACACACACACACACACACACACACACACACACACACCACACACACACACACACACACACACACACACACACACACACACACACACACACACACACACACACACACACACACACACACACACACACACACACACACACACACACACACACACACACACACACACACACACACACACACACACACACACACACACACACACACACACACACACACACACACACACACACACACACACACACACACACACACACACACACCACACACACACACACACACACACACACACACACACACACACACACACACACACACACACACACACACACACACACACACACACACACACACACACACACACACACACACACACACACACACACACACACACACACACACACACACACACACACACACACACACACACACACACACACACACACACACACACACACACACACACACACACACACACACACACACACACACACACACACCACACACACACACACACACACACACACACACACACACACACACACACACACACACACACACACACACACACACACACACACACACACACACACACACACACACACACACACACACACACACACACACACACACACACACACACACACACACACACACACACACACACACACACACACACACACACACACACACACACACACACACACACACACACACACACACACACACACACACACACACACACACACACACACACACACACACACACACACACACACACACACACACACACACACACACACACACACACACACACACACACACACACACACACACACACACACACACACACACACACACACACACACACACACACACACACACACACACACACACACACACACACACACACACACACACACACACACACACACACACACACACACACACACACACACACACACACACACACACACACACACACACACACACACACACACACACACACACACACACACACACACACACACACACACACACACACACACACACACACACACACACACACACACACACACACACACACACACACACACACACACACACACACACACACACACACACACACACACACACACACACACACACACACACACACACACACACACACACACACACACACACACACACACACACACACACACACACACACACACACACACACACACACACACACACACACACACACACACACACACACACACACACACACACACACACACACACACACACACACACACACACACACACACACACACACACACACACACACACACACACACACACACACACACACACACACACACACACACACACACACACACACACACACACACACACACACACACACACACACACACACACACACACACACACACACACACACACACACACACACACACACACACACACACACACACACACACACACACACACACACACACACACACACACACACACACACACACACACACACACACACACACACACACACACACACACACACACACACACACACACACACACACACACACACACACACACACACACACACACACACACACACACACACACACACACACACACACACACACACACACACACACACACACACACACACACACACACACACACACACACACACACACACACACACACACACACACACACACACACACACACACACACACACACACACACACACACACACACACACACACACACACACACACACACACACACACACACACACACACACACACACAACACACACACACACACACACACACACACACACACACACACACACACACACACACACACACACACACACACACACACACACACACACACACACACACACACACACACACACACACACACACACACACACACACACACACACACACACACACACACACACACACACACACACACACACACACACACACACACACACACACACACACACACACACACACACACACACACACACACACACACACACACACACACACACACACACACACACACACACACACACACACACACACACACACACACACACACACACACACACACACACACACACACACACACACACACACACACACACACACACACACACACACACACACACACACACACACACACACACACACACACACACACACACACACACACACACACACACACACACACACACACACACACACACACACACACACACACACACACACACACACACACACACACACACACACACACACACACACACACACACACACACACACACACACACACACACACACACACACACACACACACACACACACACACACACACACACACACACACACACACACACACACACACACACACACACACACACACACACACACACACACACACACACACACACACACACACACACACACACACACACACACACACACACACACACACACACACACACACACACACACACAGCACACACACACACACACACACACACACACACACAACACACACACACACACACACACACACACACACACACACACACACACACACACACACACACACACACACACACACACACACGACACACAGACAGCACAGCACAGCACAGCACAGCACAGCACACGACAGCACACGACAGACAGACAGCACAGACAGACAGACAGACAGACAGACAGACAGACAGACAGACAGACAGACAGACAGACAGACAGACAGACAGACAGACAGACAGACAGACAGACAGACAGACAGACAGACAGACAGACAGACAGACAGACAGACAGACAGACAGACAGACAGACAGACAGACAGACAGACAGACAGACAGACAGACAGACAGACAGACAGACAGACAGACAGACAGACAGACACGACAGACAGACAGACAGACAGACAGACAGACAGACAGACAGACAGACAGACAGACAGACACAGACAGACAGACAGACAGACAGACAGACAGACAGACAGACAGACAGACAGACAGACAGACAGACAGACAGACAGACAGACAGACAGACAGACAGACAGACAGACAGACAGACAGACAGACAGACAGACAGACAGACAGACAGACAGACAGACAGACAGACAGACAGACAGACAGACAGACAGACAGACAGACAGACAGACAGACAGACAGACAGACAGACAGACAGACAGACAGACAGACAGACAGACAGACAGACAGACAGACAGACAGACAGACAGACAGACAGACAGACAGACAGACAGACAGACAGACAGACAGACAGACAGACAGACAGACAGACAGACAGACAGACAGACAGACAGACAGACAGACAGACAGACAGACAGACAGACAGACAGACAGACAGACAGACAGACAGACAGACAGACAGACAGACAGACAGACAGACAGACAGACAGACAGACAGACAGACAGACAGACAGACAGACAGACAGACAGACAGACAGACAGACAGACAGACAGACAGACAGACAGACAGACAGACAGACAGACAGACAGACAGACAGACAGACAGACAGACAGACAGACAGACAGACAGACAGACAGACAGACAGACAGACAGACAGACAGACAGACAGACAGACAGACAGACAGACAGACAGACAGACAGACAGACAGACAGACAGACAGACAGACAGACAGACAGACAGACAGACAGACAGACAGACAGACAGACAGACAGACAGACAGACAGACAGACAGACAGACAGACAGACAGACAGACAGACAGACAGACAGACAGACAGACAGACAGACAGACAGACAGACAGACAGACAGACAGACAGACAGACAGACAGACAGACAGACAGACAGACAGACAGACAGACAGACAGACAGACAGACAGACAGACAGACAGACAGACAGACAGACAGACAGACAGACAGACAGACAGACAGACAGACAGACAGACAGACAGACAGACAGACAGACAGACAGACAGACAGACAGACAGACAGACAGACAGACAGACAGACAGACAGACAGACAGACAGACAGACAGACAGACAGACAGACAGACAGACAGACAGACAGACAGACAGACAGACAGACAGACAGACAGACAGACAGACAGACAGACAGACAGACAGACAGACAGACAGACAGACAGACAGACAGACAGACAGACAGACAGACAGACAGACAGACAGACAGACAGACAGACAGACAGACAGACAGACAGACAGACAGACAGACAGACAGACAGACAGACAGACAGACAGACAGACAGACAGACAGACAGACAGACAGACAGACAGACAGACAGACAGACAGACAGACAGACAGACAGACAGACAGACAGACAGACAGACAGACAGACAGACAGACAGACAGACAGACAGACAGACAGACAGACAGACAGACAGACAGACAGACAGACAGACAGACAGACAGACAGACAGACAGACAGACAGACAGACAGACAGACAGACAGACAGACAGACAGACAGACAGACAGACAGACAGACAGACAGACAGACAGACAGACAGACAGACAGACAGACAGACAGACAGACAGACAGACAGACAGACAGACAGACAGACAGACAGACAGACAGACAGACAGACAGACAGACAGACAGACAGACAGACAGACAGACAGACAGACAGACAGACAGACAGACAGACAGACAGACAGACAGACAGACAGACAGACAGACAGACAGACAGACAGACAGACAGACAGACAGACAGACAGACAGACAGACAGACAGACAGACAGACAGACAGACAGACAGACAGACAGACAGACAGACAGACAGACAGACAGACAGACAGACAGACAGACAGACAGACAGACAGACAGACAGACAGACAGACAGACAGACAGACAGACAGACAGACAGACAGACAGACAGACAGACAGACAGACAGACAGACAGACAGACAGACAGACAGACAGACAGACAGACAGACAGACAGACAGACAGACAGACAGACAGGACAGACAGACAGACAGACAGACAGACAGACAGACAGACAGACAGACAGACAGACAGACAGACAGACAGACAGACAGACAGACAGACAGACAGACAGACAGACAGACAGACAGACAGACAGACAGACAGACAGACAGACAGACAGACAGACAGACAGACAGACAGACAGACAGACAGACAGACAGACAGA
>JAXIVJ010011368.1:0-43808 GCA_036785665.1 Chirona hameri
CAGTTGTTTATGACAGTCCCAGGGGCCCCGACATGCGGCAAGAGGAGACCTCTGGCTGTTATTTGAGGGCCCGTGCCTATTCGTTTCCAGCTAATTGTGCCTCCTGACGGGCACGGGCCACGGACCCCTATCTTGTACCGGGGACCCACTGCCTGGCACCAGGTGCCCCCTCACCCCTGTACTCAGTAGCACTACCCGGGGTCCCCTGACCGACAGAGGGGTTTCTCATTGTCTCAAGGGCCCCGAGTGTTTTAAGAAGACCCCCTTGTATCCTCCCCTGGGGCCCCTGGGGACCCCCAGGTGGGGATAATTTTAAGACAAAAGAAAACTAATACAAAAGTTGAAAATGGGCCCCCTCAAGACAAAGTGGGTCAAATCCGGGGAGTTAAAAATGTTAGGGTAGGTAGGTTGGGCCCTCAATTTGTAATAGGCCTTTTTCAGGTCCTGGACAAATGTCCATGGGTCCAATTGTCGCTCCAGGGGCCCGGGTCGTTCATCCAAGAATCCCCAGATAGGCCTTCCAAGGGTCCCGGCCGACCCTCTAGGTGCCCCGGTCGACCCTCTAGGTGCCCCGGCCGACCCTCTAGGTGCCCCGGCCGACCCTCTAGGTGCCCCGGCCTACCCTCTAGGTGCCCCGGCTGACCCTCTAGGTGCCCCGGCCGACCCTCTAGGTGCCCCGGCCGACCCTCTAGGTGCCCGGCCGACCCTCTAGGTGCCCCGGTCGATATTCGAGGAGCCCAGTCGACCTTCCAGGGTCCCCGGCCGACCCTCCAATAGATGGGGGGGGGGGGGCAATTGCCCTGTTTGCCCCCCCTCCCTGTGCACGCCTATGGTTGGTGCACCTTCGAAGCAGCATTGCAACATCCCCTTGCCAGCATACCGGCTAGTCGTTTAATAGTTCTCCGACCAACCGCACGATGACAGCACCGGACGACTTCGGCAGGGTTGAACTCTGGTTGAATCGATCGCGTTTCCGGGAGTTAGCTTGGCAGGTGTAATGTCCGTGGCACACGCTCTACGTCGCAGTGGCTACGTCTCAGAAGGCTGGGCTCCTAGCCATAGCTGATTGCATTATCAGCTTACGCAGATATGGCTCGAGATCCAGGTGGGAACCGGACTGGGAGGCGGATTAGGTATTAGGTTATTGATATCTGCCAGTCACAAGGGCTCCGCCACGTGGGGGGACGGAGAGAGGGAGTCGACCAAAAATGACGCATTTCTTAATCTAAGCGAAATCTACACGACTTCGACTAAGAAAGTTTTGTTTAAATCACCTTTTGACGTATGAAGAAGCGAAATTCGATGAGTTGTATAATTGTGTGATTTTTTTTGGAGGGGGGGGGGGGGGATTGGGGGGATTTGGCCCCAAAAAAACTTTTTACCGTTCTGACATAACCATTATTCACGTCCTAACGTAGTTTCTGAGATGTGAGATTAACCGCGATAGACGTTATAAGACGGTATAAACTATAGATAGACGTTACCACTTTAGGTTTGTGTGCCTCGTTTTTCATTTAAATGGATACTGTACGGATCGGATCTTTACAGATTCAAATGATAAATCAATGATGAATCAAGGAGTGTACCGACTAAATGTGTTTATCTTCACCTAAATAAATTGTTTTTGAGTCGGAAATGAATCGCTTTAAAAAAAACGCTGAAACGGCTAAGTGGAGTGACAGCTCTGGAGGTGAGAGTGTTCCATCAGGAGGCCACAGTGGGCCCAAAGTAGGCCAGAGTGGGCCCTCTGGGTGACAAGGTTGGCCCTCTGGAGGACAAGGTGGGCCCTCTGGGGGACAGGGTGGGCCCTCTGGAGGACAGGGGGGCCATCTGGAGGACAGGGTAGGCCTCCCGGAAGTCACAGTAGGCCATCCGGAGATCAGAGTGAGCCCTCTGGATGGAGGCCAGAATGGGCCCTCTGGAGGTTGGCAAGGAGCAGAGTGGGTTATTTGAATGCTTGAGTGGGCTCTATGAAGGCCAGGGTGGCCCCCATGGGGGCCAGAGTGGGCCCTATGGAAGCCAGGGTGGGCCCTATGAGGCTACCTCTGAGACCAGAGCAGGCCCTCTGAGACCAGAGTGGGGCTCTCTGAGACCAGAGTGGGCCCTCTGAGACCAAATTGGGCTCTTTGGAGGCTAGAGTGGGCTCTTTGGAGGCCAGCGTGGGCCCTCTGTAAGCCAGAAAGTAGGCCCTCTGGAGGCCAGCCATAATGACCCTCTGAAAGCCAGATACGACCCTCTGAAGGTCATAGTGAGCCCTCTGGAAGCCAGAGTGGGCCCTCGAAAAGGCCGGCCAGAGTGGGCCCTCCAGAGACCATGGTGACCCTCTAGAAACCAGATTGTGCCCTTCTAGGGGGTGGCCAGAGTGGGCTCTCTGGATGCCAGAGTTGGCACTCTAGAAGCCAGAATAGGCCCTATGGACGCCACTGAGAAAGCCCTAGTCGATCTGAGGAGGCACGTAGCTTGGCCTGAAAAAGTATAGCATTTTTGTATTTATTGTTTAGATTGAGGTCGAAGTTTAGAGGCTAGCATTAGAGTTTTGGATATTGCTATTGAAGCTTCAATCCACAACCAATAGCGTAGTCAAGAGGGGGGGGGGGGGGGTCTAGGGAGTTATGACCCCCTCCTGGAGGGCAGACTTTTGCTTGATTCTAGTGGAATCGAATCCGATTCCGGAATCGTTTCCGTTTGTACTGGAATCGGAATCGGATTTGATTCCGTTGGCATCTGGGTGGAATCCGAATCAGGTGGAATCAATGATTTTAAGAAAATTATGGAATCGGAATCGGAATCGATGGCCATTTCAAGCGATTTCGTTTTATTTTCGGGAAAAATCACTCTGGCCATGAAGATATGCTTCCCTGAAGGAAATTTGTTCCGTTGAGCATGAGTAGCTAAAGCAAAGCTAGGTGATGATTTGTTACCTAATGAGAGTCAAAACATGCTCAGTAATTCTACTTTTAAGTGGAAACATAGGAACAATGATATTCACTTATGACAATGCTATGCTTATTGTGTTTATATTATTGTTATATTATATTATTGTAGCTAAAGTAAAGCTAGGCGATGATTTGTTACCTAATGAGAGTCAAAAATGCTCAGTAACTCTACTTTTAAGTGGAAACATAGGTACAATGATATTCACTTATGACAATGTTATGCTTATTGTACCGTACGTGCGATAATATTATATTTTTGAAGGTATTTGATTTACCCATGTACCTATCATATTACAAATAGCAGCTTGAAATATGTCCATGCAACTTGGTTATTGGTAAGTCTAGATATTATATATCGTGGTGAACCTTCGTTAAACTTGTACATTTTTCAACTATCACGATTTTGCAGCACAGGGCAGTTTTTCATAGTATAATCAAATTGGAATCAATGGAATTGGATTCGGAAGCAAGCTTTTTAGGTGCCCTGGAAGCGGATTCGTAATCGATTCCTCTAATAAAATATATATTGGAATCGGAATCGGAATCAGACCCAGCTGGCTAGGTATGGAATCGGACTCGATTCCGCTGAAGCGGAATCAAGGACAAGTCTGCTGGAGGGTAACCGAGATCGGCTTGACGGGGCCTTCAATCGGCCTGAGAGGGCCCTCGGTTGGCCTGAGAGGGCTCTTGGTCGGCATGAGAGGGCCCACTACAGATATGACCCACCCTGGCAAGGTAGGTTCGAGACGCTTCGGCGCTCGCTATTTGCTCCTGGCGGGGATGACCTGCGGCCGGTGGCAGTGGCCGCGTTCAAGGTCAGATGAAGTGAGCCGGGCGGACCGGCCTCAGTCGTAAGGGTACGTTACACTGTTGCCTTTAAATTCTGCCGGTGACTGAAATTGCGCGATCGGATGGTGGGGTCAGGGCCCGCCTAACAAGCTTAGCTTAGCGTCGGTCCTTATCTCGGAAATCCATCCCATCAAAACATTTATAACACAAATCGAAACAAAACTAAACAAAACAAAAATGTCGGTCGTAGGCTCGGCCAAAAACTTTGGTTTGAAACTTTGGTGTACGACGCAAGGCAAAACTCATGTGACTGTTTATTTTTTTAGAACTGATTTAAAACAAACTGCTCCTTATATTGTACCTATTCCTTATATTTCCTCTTACACACATACAATGTGTCATTTTTTTGCCAATTTCAGTCGTCTGGGAAGCCATGGCGCTGATATTAACCCCCTTGGATCCGTCTTTGTATGGCCCCTCAATCGTTTCGAAAAATCGACACCGCTGGTTGTACTTATTATTTGTTATCCTCGCCCGTGCAGCGTCCGATCAGTGCGTGACCGTGCAGGGGGGTGGGGGGGGGGGGGTACAACCCCCCTAGCGTTTCGCCCCTAATTGGGCTAGAGCTTAAATGAAAAAAAGAGCGTGTTGCTTGTCACGAGAGGAAGCCATTGATACCCGATTTTAGGGACCTAGGTTATTAGGTGACTTCTGAGGTCATGTCAATGACCCAAAATTCAAATAAATTGTAAATGCGTATACATTTAATTTAATCGAGCTAGAATCGCTAATGAGCATATAATTATGCTAAATGGGTGCCACATATGAAATCTGCGTCACAAAATGTCCTAGAAACTGCCAAATTCCAAAAAGATCATGTCAGGTCATGTCAGGTCATTTGAGGTCAGTGACCTCGGTTGACCTGTTCGGGTGCATGACCCCAGTGGAACATATAATTATGTAAAATGGATCCCATATTTTAAATCAGCGTCACAAAATGCCTTAGAAACTCCCAGAAACCAAAAAAGTAATATGAGGATATCGGAGGTCACAATCTCAGTGGAAACCACAATTGTCACCTGGGAACACCTGTGTATATGCTCCTGAATAACAAACACTATGCAACTACACAAGTTTCAAGGATCAATACTACGGGACGCCAGTTGCGCTGGACATGACCTTGAAAATCAGGTCAAAGGTCACGGGTCATGTGACCTACAACTTTACAAAAAATGCACAATATGTGGCAAATTGTTCACAAGTAGGGTACTGAAAGTTTCATCGCAATTGGTTGAGCTTTACGCGAGTTATTCCCGAAAAACCGAGGAGGTTGCATCAACCCCCTGCTCTGGTGAGAGTTAACCCCTTGGATCCGTCTTTGTTCGGCCCCCAAATCGTTTCGAAAAATCGACACCGCTGGTTGTGCTTATTATTTGTTACCTATCCCCTGTTCAACAAGCTTTCGCCGACGCTCTACGCTCCCGCTCAACAGCTTTTCGCTGACGTTCCAACCTCGCCCCCCCCCCCGCCCGGTCAACAACTTTTCGCTGACGGCGACCACTCGGCTCGATCCCCCCCCCCCCCCCCATTTCAAAGGCGTGGCGGAGCCCCTGTGTAATGGTTATCCGTAATGTTTGAAGCCCACCGTTCCCTCTCGGAACAAAGACAATATTTCCTCACCAGTCAAAATGGATACAAGCTGTTCCTTGGTAGTGTTGTATATCTGCTAATTTTTAACTAATTCGTGTAAACTAAAGGGTATGTTACCTGTGTTTCAGAAACTGCTCTGAAGCAGTCAACAGTTATCCTCAAGGAGAAGCGGTTCAACGAAACGTCTGAACCGAAGGACGGGAGCCCCCACCTCCAGAAGTCGGGTGAATGTTATACAGTACGGGTGGAGGGCTCGCCACATTATGAATTTGTGGATACCGATCAGGCGGTGTTGGGATTCGTGCTGTCGCACTCACTGCTAGGTCCTCAACTTCGTGCAGCGGCTGCAGTAAGTTACGCCGTCCCCTCAGTAGCCTTGACCTGCGTGCGTCGACAATACATGTGCGCGTGTCGACAATTACCGGAGTTCATCGTTGCATCGTTACCTGCGTTGCGTTTCATTGTTGCATCGTTACATGTGTTGCGCTTCATCGTTACATCGTTCATATATGTTTAGTCTTTCATGTTTAATAAAGTTCGCGCAAAAATCACAGAGTGACTGATGCAGCACGTGTCGAAAGCGGTCTCGGTGATCACCTACAGAATGCCGTGCTGTGTCGACTGCTGGTAGATTTCGATATTCCATTTAAAGGAAATAGTTCATCTTGGAAATTTTTCCCAAACACGATTTGATTATATTTGTTAATACAATGTATTTTTATATTGTCAAAAATGGCCTTATATCGCGCCGATTCAGGACAGAAGGCCGTAAATTATTATTGTTTATCAAAACTATATGCATACTCTATGAGTCAGAGTCCTGACGTCACGCGAATTTAAAAAAAAGATTCAGCCAATCAGATTCGAAAGTAGTCGCGTAAGTATAGACTCGCATTAGAGAAGTGCCAACCGGCGGTCGGCGGTTCGCTTGTTAGCACCAGCTGCAAGCTGATTGGCTGATGGTATAGGCTAGGATCCAGCACCACATTCTTTCGCCAGCACCGCTTTCCTTCGCCAAAAAAAATCAAATATATTCGGCTGGAGAGTCTTTTCAGTCAAGAAAACTTGCAGATAGGGGTTTTCCAACACGGGCTACCAAACTGTTATCTTAGTTTAAATCTAATGTTGAACATGAACTATTTCCTTTAACGCACTACTTATACGCTTTTGGTGTGTTCTGCATCATGCAATCGATATAGCTTCTATATCGATATATATCGATATAGCTTCTATATCGATATATATCGATATAGCTTCTATATCGATATATATATATATATATATATATATATATATATATATATATATATATATATATATATATATATATATATATATATATATATATATATATATATATATATATATATATATATATATATATATATATATATATATATATATATATATATATATATATATATATATATATATCGATATAGCTTCTGTCTCCGTGCTATCTTTCTTATATATCGGCGGAATGCGTTTTTTTAAAACTTTTAAAACTTTTTAAAACTAAATAAAAGCATTATAGTTACATCAAAGTGCATGATTATAATTAATTTGCAGCAGGCTTCCAGAGACTGTCTTGGGCAGAGTTCCCAAGGCCGTTTGTTGATGCATGCGTTGTTAAATACATTCTAATCCGGTGTATTGTTATGCAAAATATTTTTCGAGCCGTATTGTGTGGCTACACCCTGCTTTCTAAATGAGTGTTCCTAACCACCCTTTAGGGGGACAGGTTTTTGGCTCCGATGAGCCGACGCGTGCAATTGTGGCTTTCAGCCGAAAAGGGTGCTATTTTTTTACAAAAAGGCTGATCGAGCTGATCGAGGGGTACCGTGAGTACCATAAAGGGTGTAGCAAAGGGTGTTGACTAACACCCGTAACACGGTAACATAATACACACTCAACTACGGCTAGGAAATTCAGATATAAATGCACACCTGTTCCAAATACAAAATCCCCACACCCACACTGCCAATGCGGACACAGAACAGAAACCACATTGCACTTCATGTTACACTACCCACTTTACGCGCCACTCAGACAAAGTCTCTTTCAACATATCTCCACAGAACTAAACACTGACTTCACTCACTTCACTACCACCAAACAATACGACACACTTATACATGGGACAAGCATTAGCACTTCAAGTTCTCAGAGGGTAGCATATCTTTTCAGTTTCAGTTTATCTTTTCACCGATCAGTTTGAAACTTACAGGATGTCATGAGGGCATAAGTACTTACAATTCGTATATCTCGGAATTTTTATATCTGTGACCTAAGGTCAGGTCAATTTCGTAACCTCCCATACTAAGTCAATGGGGAAATATACAAACGCTTCCTATTTCAAGGATATGCATGGTACTAGTCCAATTACTTCTGGTTCATGTTATTATAGCATATTCTTGATGATCCAAGTGTAATTTTTGTTAAGTGACCCCTATTGGGTCATTTGAGGTCATGCGAGGTCACCATCACTGTTTTGTCAATAACTCCCGACATAATGAAGATAGAGAAGTAAAACAGACATCAATGTGTTTATCTCGTCGAGATACGTCTTCTCATATGTAACATGCTCTACTTGGGTTACCACTTGACCTTGACCTGAGGTCAAATTGTTAAGTTGACTTAACAAGGTCACCATGTATATCAATCAAAGAGCCTTGACAAGATAAACACAATGGCGTAAACAGCTTTTCGTTATCTTTATTAAGTAAAAAGTTAATAGCAAAAAAACGATTTAGCGAAAAAAAAGGTATTTTCCCCCTTTTTAACCTCTGGAGCCTCACATATTTACCTGAGATCAAATCTGAGGACACCTTAGCGATTGCCAATTTCACTGGCTGGCGTTTGCTTTTTTCTGTTTGTTTCTAACTAGCATTGTTTCTGAGATATATGGGAATTTCTGGAGCGATGTCCTAAAACAGGAAATAACTGGAAAATTTGACCTTTGATGACCTCTGGTCAGGGGCGGATCCAGGGGGTGGCCGCAGCGGTCGGGGCCAATCCCCCCCCCCCGCCAGAAGGGCGCCCCACGGGCTGTCTGTCGGCGATGGACAGCCCGTGAGCACGCAGCATCCCTATGGACCGCTTGGACGCCCTTTTGGGCGCCCTGTTGAAAGTAACTTACCGAGTATCAGGTCATACAGGTCATGATCTAGTCTTTTTGACCCGAGGCGCCCTTCCGGCCAGTGCCGGTGCCCTTACGGCCAGTGACGGCGCCCTTTCGGCCATTGACTGCGCCCTTTCGGCCATTGACGGCGCCCTTTCGGCCATTGACGGCGCCCTTCCGGCCATTGACGGCGCGCTTTCGGTCAGTGACAGCGCCCTTTCTTTGGAAGGCGCCCCTAGATTTTTGGAAGGTGCCCCTAAATTGGCCTGCAGCCACCCCTCCTAAAATATCCTGAATCCGCCCTTGCCTCTGGTGATCTCAATTTTGACCTGACCTAAAAGAAAATTGAAATACTTTCGATAGAACATGTATCAAGTTATCAAATGCCATTTTCTGCTTCTCGCTACGTAGCGTAGTTTTCGAGAGCTCAGGGGGGGGGGGGGGGGGGGGCGGAAATCAACGCAAAGGTCCTGCAGTGCGCGGGTTAACGTAATAATAGGGCCCTCTCCTGTTGTTTTCCTCTATACCGGGTTCACATAAACCGGATTAACGTAACTTTCTTCCCAGGCCTAAATTGCCGGAAGTCGTCTCCCGCCCCAGAAATGTTAGATCTTAGATCGCCCGGGTGGAAAATAAATATATAAACGAGGACAGCAGCCTGTACCGTTGACCTCATAGTCGCTATGCTGTGGAAAGCCAATCGTCAACGAGGAGATGTCACATACTCCCAGAGGATGTAGTTGTTTGCTCTATTTTGGACTAGTTATTTATTGCTTATGTGTAGTGAGTAATCTGGGAAAACTTCGTGAAAACCCGCCTGGCATCTAAAACGTCGGCTTCACGTACAAGATAAATTAAGATTGTAGGAATAAATTCCACGTTTAAAATAAATAGAAAATGTGAAGATAATTTGCAGCGATCTTTCAGTCAGGCTGCACGAGCTTCCACCAATATTCAACCCTTCATTCAGATTACCACAGACATTCCCCTTTATCGATATGTATTCATGATTCGGTGCGATGATGAGACAACATAAGCAGCAACCACTGGCTGCGATATTCACTCGATTATCGAGCACTAACAACGGGTGAGATCCCCGGCAAACAGACTCGCTTCGCCGCTCAATAAAACATTACAAACTGCATTTCCGCGATGAATGACAATGTTATACATACACTGAATTTGTACACTGCTGAAGCGTTACCGAAACGCTATGTCTTCTTCGCAGCCTTCTTGGGGCTCTTCTTCGCTGCCGGCTTCTTCGGAGACTTGGCCTTCTTCGCCGCGGCTGCCGGCTTCTTCAGGGGAGTCTTGGCCTTCTTCGGTTTCGCTGCTGCCTTCTTGGCGGGCGACTTGGCCGCCTTCTTCGCCTTGGGCGATGCTGCCTTTGGAATCTTCCCCATGGCGGAGAGACGGTACCGCCCCATGAGAAGGTGCGACTCGGCCTGGCCCTTGGGTCGGAGCAGCTGACCGTCAGCAAGTCCAGCCTCGAACGCCCTCCGGAGCATGTGGTTCAGGAACTGCGCCGACTTCACCTTGTGGTTGGCCATGATGTGCTTCTTGATGGCCATCACGGAGGTTCCCTTCGGGTCCCTGTCCTCCTCGATCGCCTCGATCACGAGCTCCATGGTCGGAGGCCGGTTCGACTTGGCCTTGGCTCCGACCTTGGGCTTGCGTCCCTTCTTGGCGGGCGTGGCGGGCGTGGCGGGCGGAGAGTCAGCCATGGTCGTAGAAGGCACTGCACGGAGCGACGTGAAAACACTGAGCGGCGGAGGGCAACGTAAGCAGTGGGCAGTGCGCACCGTTTATAAAGCCCTTTGGCGGACCGCGAGGAGCGCGCTCCGACGCCAGCGCCGCCTGCAGCAAACGCGGTGGTCAGGCACAGCTGCATCTGTGTTTGTAATTTATTTTAAGCGCTCAAAAAGGAAAATTGCGGTCATGAAATATTGTAATTTTGACTGATATGGAAAGAAAGATATTGTAACTCATCTGTGTAGAGGTATCAGAGTTTTATTTCAACCACGAGCGAAGATATCAGAGTGTAAAGATAAAATGTTGGGTAGCAAAAAAATAAATCTGGAAATAATCGATACAAATAAACACATTCCGGCACATAAATGTATTTAAAAGTCACTGTATCGCTTAGCCTGTCTTTTCATGAGTCTGTCTGCCAAATTTCGCCGCCTGACCCTTGTTGTGCATGTCGCCACACGGCTTTGTGCAAAGACTTCTACAAGCACATTCTGGCGTTTTACCGGCGGCTTATTTGGATTCAAGCCAGATATCAACCCAGAGACTTTGTACTTAAAATCAGCTGCGAATCCAAAACGGGAGTTTGGGGTCGGGGCAAAATTCCAAAAAGACTCACATAATTCTAAAAAGTCATCGGATTTCGCTTGGTGTATGATGTATTATACATCTGACAGATGCATTGATAGCTGATTTAAAGCAAACTTTCCATAGTAAAAGTTGCTTATATTTGCTTCTATATCAGGTAATGTGTCAATTTGGCGCCGATTTCAGGCAGTTTGAGGGGGGGGGGGGCAATTGCTAATTTTGCCCAACCGTAGATTCGCCACTGCTTAAAATTAAATAATATTCCTGGGCATGTACCTGTATTGGACCAGGACGTTTCATGTTTTATAAATGCATACGATTTGATGATAATTGATAGCCAGGAATGATAGATAATCAGATACGGCTCAATTTTCGACATTTCAATGTTCTGCTACTGGGCGATGAGCCAATTGAGGCCAAACAGGGATAGCTTATGGCTCTGCGAACTCCGAAACCGCATACATTGCAACGTGCATTGCACAACCTCTGCAGGAAGCATAAACAAACATGATCTGATTTCTGAAAATGTACAGGAATATATGGAACTCTGGTCAATTCGTCTCTCGGAATATATTTGTTCCGTAACGATCGCCAACGCTTCGCCTGCTGACCCGCCTTCGCGGCCGGGCAGCTGAAGCCGCAGGGACAACAATCTGCGACCCAGTCTTGAATTTCCGACAAGTCCATGATGATGACACCTGTCCAGGATGATGATGACACCTGTCCAGGATGAAACATCAATTTTATGACGAGTTGACGGATAGATATACGGGACGGTGCCCCCCCCCCCCCCCCCCAGGCGAGGACGGTTTTCTCTTTGTTCGGTGCGGGTCGCGGCCGGGCCGGAGCGGCGGTCGGTCGGCGGGGCCGCCCGGCCGAGCACGCCACGCCACGCCACGGCGGAGCACGGCGGGGCTCGTCGGCGGTGCAGGTCCTGACGTGCTCTGAGTACGGCTGGTGAGCGGTCGGTGCAGATTCTCTGGATTGGGTTAAATGAGGAGTGACGTGGCAAGTTTTTGGGAGGAGAGTCATTTATTATAATTTAAACGTGTCGCCTGATGTTGTGTCACTGGTGTCGGAGTTTAGTATTGATTAGTGTTGTGGCTCAGTTAGTTCTGTTTGGTGTATTATGTTAGGTTAACCAAATGGACCAAATTTGACATGGGTGGGTCAGATTTGGTCCCAATCGTAAACCAAATGGACCAAATCTACCCCCCAATACCCTTTTCAAAGACCTGTAATTCCTTGCGTATGCATGCTACCTGACTTTCGTCTCTGGAAATGTTATTAAGAAAAGATGGATCCTTCATTTAAGACCAAAAAATCAAGTCTAACCTAGCTATAAAATTGAAAAAAATGTCGTCAAAGTGGAGGGAAAACAGACTTTTGGGGTAGATTTGGTCCCTGCTGTTAACAAATTTTCGTAAACCTAATGGACCAAATCTACCCTATGTGATGTGATCGTTATTTATATCGGAACTATATAAATTATCTAGAATATAACTAGCACATTTATTTTACTTCTGGTTCTTGTTGTCCAAAACTAACCTAGGTTTGATCTATATTTTCATTTTAATTTAAATTAATAAAATACAAATAAATATTTTCGTTATTTGTTGATAAAACATGAAAAACAGCAGCATTACCTACCTAACCGAGTGTACGACTTACCATCTTAAATTAACCTAGATTAGACTTGAATAAAGATCACAAAACGTGTTTAAGTTTGGGTTACTATCACGTCATACAATAACGTTATAAAAAAAATTACACTGCCTATTTGCAATTATAAGCACGAGTACACGTCGCTCTCAAAAATTAAGCTAGGTTTGACAAATAATAACGACCCTAGAGGTGTCCTAAATATTAAGGCATTAAAAAAAATGATAATATAAGTTATTTTCAAAAATATGTGTATCTTTTTCTAAAAGTCCGAAATCTCATTCATCTAAAACTGGTAACCGTTTAGTTCTATAAATTTTAGTTTTTGAGTGAAAATCGAAAATAAAAAAACATCGAAAAATTTGCATTTGAACTTAAAGTTAAGAAATTAAAAAATTAAGTTTATCATGTACCGTAGGTACATCAATTGCCTATCCAAAACTGAAATCGGTTTGGTTCTATTTGTTTTGGTGTTTAAGTTATAGGCATTCCTGTCCACCATTGCATTATTCGCAGGACTTAGAGAAAAAAATTGAAGAAGAAGAAGATTTTTTCCCTTATTTATTATATCAAAATTGCCTTCATTAACACTAAAACATAAGGAAAACGAAGCCATTTAAAAATAACAAAAAATAAAAGTTCGAAAAAGAAGTATCACTTTTTACCAAAAAACGATTTCTTTCAAAAAACGAGGATTAATTTGATACATTTCCATATTACTTAAGTGCACACCAATATGAAAAAGGTAACAATTTCTTAAAATACTTAATACTTCTGACGTCATTGTTAAAAAAACTGAATAAATTGAGAAAAAAAAGTATATCAAGTGATAAAAGGTCGAAAAAATCTGATTTAAGGTCTACTTTTCTGTAAAATGATGCCTTCATTCTTGTTCACCCTAATTGTTCAAAAATAAATATGTATTTTTTAACACCAGGGAGCAGTACTTAACGTCTTACAAAAAATGAAACAAATACTTTTAATCACATTAGAAAAAAAAATTGTTCATAGGAAATTGAATGGGCTATCAATTAGCTAAATACACTTTTCGCTCAGACACAAAATTTACCTAAAAAAATTGAAATACAAAATATTCTCTTTTTTTGCTTAAAGTTAAGTAATTTAAAACTTATTTATTTATTTCTTTGCAAGTCCTGCATCTTTCTCATCTAAAACTGGTAACTGTTTGGCTCTATACATTTTATTTTTAATTAACAAGCTTTCAAACTTAATTGGTAATTGTAATTGAAGTTAAGCAATTTAAAAATTAAGTACATCATATAACGTAGGCTCAACTATTGGCTATCAAAAACTGAAATCGGTTTGGTTTTATTTAATTTTGTTTTTAAGTTATAGGCATTCCCATCTACCATTAAGTTGTTCTCACTTTTTTAAATTTTATGCTTAAAGTTAAGTCTTTTAAAAAAAAAAAAATTGTATTTGATAGTCGTTTATCACATTCATCTAATACTTGTAACCGTTTGGCTCTATACATTTTATTTTTAAGTGAAAAGCATTCAAACTTAATTTTTAATTGTACTTAAAGTTAAGCAATTTAAAAATTAAGTACATCATATAACTATATTGCAGTTGAGACAGGTTTGAAACATACAGGAACAATACAATCCGATAAACGCGTTTCGACACAAAGTCTTCCTCAGTATCGGTTTCGTAAAATAACACAAAGATTACAAATATGATGTTATTGTACACAAATATTGTAATCTTTGTGTTATTTTACGAAACCGATACTGAGGAAGATTTTGTGTCGAAACGCGTTTATCGGATTGTATTGTTCCTGTATGTTTCACACATCATATAACGTAGGCCCAACTATTGTCTATCCAAAACCGAAATCGGTTTGGTTCTATATATTGTTTTTAAAGTTATAGGAATTCCCGTCTACCATATCGATAACTCCCAATCTAACATTGTTCCGAGGACTTGGAGCTATTTTTGTGGAAGTAAAAACAAAATCCTTGTTTATTATTACAAAATTACCTTCGGTTACCCCTAGCAATATACAAAACCAAGCTACTTTTTCAAAATAAAAATTTCAAATTTTAAAAAAAAAGTATCTCTTTTTACGAAAAACAGATTTCTTTCAAAAAGCGAGCATTAAAAAAATATATATTCACATCCATTATGTCATGACAAACAAGATTCTGTTTACCATTTCTTTAAATACTTAATATTTCTCAAGTTATTGTCAAAAAACAGATTAAATTGACATTCAAAAAATATCGAGTCATTTTTCTCGAAAAAGAAAGATTAAAGGGTCTCTTTACTTTTAAAATGATGCCTTATTCATGCCGGTTCCAAATATAATTTTGTTTTTAAGATTCTTCAAATATTGAACAAAATATGAATATAAACGTTGAAGAAAATGATGAAATTGACCGCAAAATTTCTCAAAACGCGAAACTCGTTAACTCAAAAAGTAAGACCGGAAGAGGCAAATAAAAACATAGATTCTTGTTCAGATCGCCTAGTGCTACAACATCCATCTGTCGGAACTCAAAAAAACTTTTCTGAAAAAAGTTATGGATAAATATTTTTGGTGATGGATAACTAACATATTTCGAATCCGAGAAAAAAATTCAGCATGCTCATAGTGTTTTACATTTTAATCATATTTTTTATTTTCAAAAAATGCATAACTTTTTTTGGTGAATATTCAGATTTTTCGTCAATTTGATAATTAAGTACCCCGTATCTTCAAAACCTCTGAACTGATTTTTTATTTGTTGTTTTGCTAACATTTGGCGTAAGACGGTCTTTCTTATCCTTGAACACATTTTTCTTTAAAAAAATGCATATTCAAAAACCTAAAATTTAAAAACATCATTTTTTACAATTTTTCACATTTTTAACTTAAAAATATGGTTTTGATTAAAATTCAGAATTGCCAAAAGATGAGGTTCGTTACGCCGCATCTTTATGTGCTGTTTGATTATAAAAGTTTTCCAAAACAAAAAAGTTACGCTCCAAAAACTTGTGCAAAAAAACATGTTTTTATAAGTAGCCCACCAGCTAAAAAAAAATTGTGAAGGATTTCCGCACCTTATATACAAATCCCCATTCATGCTTAACACAAATATATGCTTTGTTTAAATATTCGATCAATAATAAGCAAATTGCGAGCACAACAAGGACACTAAAATCCAAAAAAACAAAGAACATCAAAAAGTAAAATGTGTGTAACTTTTTAAAAAAAACTAGGTTTGATTAAAAACGTCAACGGATTCGTGTTCTACTCGACGAGAGCGATCGGAAACTGTTCTCCGAACGTCACAAATGTTGTTAGATTGGGAGTTATCGAAGAATCCATTTTCGGGGGGTAGATTTGGTCCATTTGGTTAACTCGAGGGGTGTCAAATTTGGTCCATTAGGTTTATTTGTAAACGGAAACTTTAATAACTTCTTAAGTTTTTAATGGATTTCGAAACTGTTAAGTGCACTGGGCTTACAGTCAAATTACCTTCCTTTAAAAAAAAACAGAAAAGATATAGTTATAAATAAAGAGTTTAGACTTTTGTTCAAGTAGGAAAACACAGTTGGAGTAGGATCATAGTGTCTTATAGGACACTTACGAATAAGTCAACTATTTCTTAAACCATACTTCTGATCTTTTAACAAAAGTAAGGTCTCTTAATTTGGATTCAACATAGCCCGCAACTTACCCTGTAGCTTTGTCAGGGATCAAACCTAGCTATTTTCTAGGTTAGACTGCAATATGTACCCGAAAGTTCCTAACGACTAACATGCCCCGACATTTTGGGTCATAAAAGCTTAAATTGAAATTATTTCGTTACTTTCCCAATTAGGAATACACCGAAAAATGTTTAGGCAAGGCGTCCCTGATTGGGTAAAATATCGTACAATTAATATTTAAGGAATTACAGCCTTCCAAACAGGGGACCAAATTTGACATAAAACGTGTCAAATTTGGTCCCGAAAGGGGTAGATTTGGTCCATTTGGTTTAGTATTATATATCTGACAGACCAACGTTCAGTGCCGGGAACAGTGCGGCTCTGATCTGTGTCATACTCGCCAGACGAGTAGTCGTGTCGCTCTCGCGGCTCTGATGTATGATGTACTCGCCAGACGAGTAGTCGTGTCGCTCTCGCGGCTCTGATGTATGATGTACTCGCCAGACGACTAGTCGTGTCGCTCTCGCGGCTCTGATGTATGATGTACTCGCCAGGCGAGTAGTCGTGCCGCTCTCGCAGCTCTGATCTATGTCATACTCGCCAGACGAATAGTCGTGTCGCTCCCGCGGCTCTGATGTATGATGTACTCGCCAGGCGAGTAGTCGTGTCGCTCTCGCGGCTCTGATCTTTGTCATACTCGCCAGACGAGTAGTTGTGTCGCTCTCGCGGCTCTGATCTGTGATGTACTCGCCAGGCGAGTAGTCGTGTCGCTCTCGCGGCTCTGATCTATGTCATACTCGCCAGACGAGTAGTCGTGTCGCTCCCGCGGCTCTGATGTATGATGTACTCGCCAGGCGAGTAGTCGTGTCGCTCTCGCGGCTCTGATCTTTGCCATACTCGCCAGACGAGTAGTTGTGTCGCTCTCGCGGCTCTGATCTGTGATGTACTCGCCAGGCGAGTAGTCGTGTCGCTCTCGCGGCTCTGATCTATGTCATACTCGCCAGACGAGTAGTCGTGTCGCTCTCGCGGCTCTGATCTTTGTCATACTCGCCAGACGAGTAGTCGTGTCGCTCTCGCGGCTCTGATGTATGATGTACTCGCCAGGCGAGTAGTCGTGTCGCTCTCGCGGCTCTGATCTATGTCATACTCGCCAGACGAGTAGTCGTGTCGCTCCCGCGGCTCTGATGTATGATGTACTCGCCAGGCGAGTAGTCGTGTCGCTCTCGCGGCTCTGATCTTTGCCATACTCGCCAGACGAGTAGTTGTGTCGCTCTCGCGGCTCTGATGTATGATGTACTCGCCAGACGGCTAGTCGTGTCGCTCTCGCGGCTCTGATGTATGATGTACTCGCCAGGCGAGTAGTCGTGCCGCTCTCGCAGCTCTGATGTATGATGTACTCGCCAGACGACTAGTCGTGTCGCTCTCGCGGCTCTGATGTATGATGTACTCGCCAGGCGAGTAGTCGTGCCGCTCTCGCAGCTCTGATCTATGTCATACTCGCCAGACGAATAGTCGTGTCGCTCCCGCGGCTTTGATGTATGATGTACTCGCCAGGCGAGTAGTCGTGTCGCTCTCGCGGCTCTGATCTTTGTCATACTCGCCAGACGAGTAGTTGTGTCGCTCTCGCGGCTCTGATCTGTGATGTACTCGCCAGGCGAGTAGTCGTGTCGCTCTCGCGGCTCTGATCTATGTCATACTCGCCAGACGAGTAGTCGTGTCGCTCTCGCGGCTCTGATCTATGTCATACTCGCCAGACGAGTAGTTGTGTCGCTCTCGCGGCTCTGATCTATGTCATACTCGCCAGACGAGTAGTCGTGTCGCTCCCGCGGCTCTGATGTATGATGTACTCGCCAGGCGAGTAGTCGTGTCGCACTCGCGGCTCTGATCTTTGCCATACTCGCCAGACGAGTAGTTGTGTCGCTCTCGCGGCTCTGATCTGTGATGTACTCGCCAGGCGAGTAGTCGTGTCGCTCTCGCGGCTCTGATCTATGTCATACTCGCCAGACGAGTAGTCGTGTCGCTCTCGCGGCTCTGATCTTTGTCATACTCGCCAGACGAGTAGTCGTGTCGCTCTCGCGGCTCTGATGTATGATGTACTCGCCAGGCGAGTAGTCGTGTCGCTCTCGCGGCTCTGATCTATGTCATACTCGCCAGACGAGTAGTCGTGTCGCTCTCGCGGCTCTGATCTGTGATGTACTCGCCAGGCGAGTAGTCGTGTCGCTCTCGCGGCTCTGTACTGTCTTGTACTCGCCAGACGAGTAGTCGTGTCGCTCTCGCTGCTCTGATGTATGATGTACTCGCCAGACGAGTAGTCGTGTCGCTCTCGCGGCTCTGATGTATGATGTACTCGCCAGACGAGTAGTCGTGCCGCTCTCGCGGCTCTGATCTATGTCATACTCGCCAGACGAGTAGTCGTGTCGCTCTCGCTGCTCTGATGTATGATGTACTCGCCAGACGAGTAGTCGTGTCGCTCTCGCGGCTCTGATCTATGTCATACTCGCCAGACGAGTAGTCGTGTCGCTCTCGCTGCTCTGATGTATGATGTACTCGCCAGACGAGTAGTCGTGTCGCTCTCGCGGCTCTGATGTATGATGTACTCGCCAGACGAGTAGTCGTGCCGCTCTCGCGGCTCTGATCTATGTCATACTCGCCAGACGAGTAGTCGTGTCGCTCTCGCTGCTCTGATGTATGATGTACTCGCCAGACGAGTAGTCGTGTCGCTCTCGCGGCTCTGATCTGTGTCATACTCGCCAGACGAGTAGTCGTGTCGCTCTCGCGGCTCTGATGTATGATGTACTCGCCAGGCGAGTAGTCGTGTCGCTCTCGCGGCTCTGTTCTGTGTCATACTCGCCAGACGAGTAGTCGTGTCGCTCTCGCGGCTCTGATCTATGTCATACTCGCCAGACGAGTAGTCGTGTCGCTCTCGCGGCTCTGATCTGTGTCATACTCGCCAGACGAGTAGTCGTGTCGCTCTCGCGGCTCTGATCTATGTCATACTCGCCAGACGAGTAGTCGTGTCGCTCTCGCGGCTCTGATCTGTGTCATACTCGCCAGACGAGTAGTCGTGTCGCTCTCGCGGCTCTGATGTATGATGTACTCGCCAGGCGAGTAGTCGTGTCGCTCTCGCGGCTCTGTTCTGTGTCATACTCGCCAGACGAGTAGTCGTGTCGCTCTCGCGGCTCTGATCTATGTCATACTCGCCAGACGAGTAGTCGTGTCGCTCTCGCGGCTCTGATCTGTGTCATACTCGCCAGACGAGTAGTCGTGTCGCTCTCGCGGCTCTGATCTATGTCATACTCGTCAGACGAGTAGTCGTGTCGCTCTCGCGGCTCTGATCTGTGTCATACTCGCCAGACGAGTAGTCGTGTCGCTCTCGCGGCTCTGTACTGTCTTGTACTGTCTTGGTTGACAGGTCACCCGTGACCGCATTTGCGTCGAAGTGATTTTATTTCATCTTTCATAATAGCCGTTTTCACGAAGGGTTATTGCGTTGAAAAGAAAGAGAAATTTCTGAGAAGTTTTGGTTTAAAAGTCTTAGTTCGACGATCCATTCCTTTACTACACAACTTGTACATGCCATTTTGGGCTTGAAATGTCCCTTAGAATTTGGTAATATGTTGGTAAGAATATAATATGTTAAAAAATTGCGATTTGTTGGTAATTAGCAAGATAAGCATTGATAGGTCAGTTGTGATCTCCACCGACTGAAACCTGTCAAAACTTCAGAACGGTTGAGAAAATTATGTGGCGTGTGACGCTATTGGCCGCAATGGACTCGCCCAAACCAGCCCAATCTGGCGGCCGGCCTGTGCGGCTTGGCTTCGTCTATGTGCGCGCGGGACGCGGGTCGCAATCGGCGGAGAATCGATGCTGGTCCATCACTATGCATTAGGGTGTCATAGCCTGGGGTGATCTCTTAGAGATATATTGGAATGCAATTTTTCGTGGCGCATGATGCTAAAATGTTGATTTACAGAGAAATAAGTGTTTAAATGTCGGTATTTGGTGAGCGCCAGCGAGTTTTCTCGGAGGTCCAAAAATGGCATATTCGATCACTGCGCACTCTACATTTTGCGGCCGCAGACACTAGCGCCATCTATTTTCGACACTATTTGTAGGCTAAAACTCAAAAACCGTTGGATGGACGAGGCTGAAAATGTCACAGCATAAATCTACGGCCCAGATTACCCCTAAAACATAGTTTCATCGAAATATGAGATGTAGGGTGTTATTTCGGGATTTTCTTGTCACTAAAACCTGGAATGGAATGACTGGTGGAGGGACCTGGCATCGGCCGCCAGGGTCGCTGTCACACGCTATCGCTCCGCATGTCTTCTGGTCTGGGCGAGATGGTGCCCAGCAGGCGTATCCGGACACATTAGGGCCGGACACCTCAGCAGGATGTGCTCCGAGATGTCGGTATCATCCCTGCAGATGAAGCACCAGTCCATCATGCAGTTTAGCGAGTCGCAATGCGGTTACTGCCGGAAAGGGTTTCGGCCGTTCCGATGTAAGTAGTGGGCCGACCCGGAGCAGTGGCTCGCACGAAGCTTGTGGACGTCGGCCGCCGCGGCCCGGTTCAGGCCGGTCACCGGTGGCGGGACGTGCGAACCCGTCGAGGCACGATACCAGGCCTAGGGCCAGCTTGCGGTGGCGCACGGCCGCGCGGCTCTGGCCGCTGTTCGGTGGACCGTCCTGGTGTCCGTGGATATACCATCGACTACGACAACGGACCTGTGGACGCCTCCAGCCAGCCTTCGCCAGCCCTCCACCGCTTCCGGGTGCGGAACCCTGTCCACGTGCGTGTGGCAGGGTTGTTAGACCCTTAGATAGGTAGACGCCCTCCACCGCTTCCGGGTGCGGAACCCTGTCCACGTGCTTGTGGCAGGGTTGTTAGACCCTTAGATAGGTAGTCTTCGCGAAAGGTTCCATTGGAATTCGTGATAATTTCACTGTTTTTCATTCTGCTTTTATCTATCTCTTTCCTAAACTAGTCCACTGGCGGATACCTAACGGTGTACACCCAGCCTGCTTGGCCCGAACGGTCCACAAACGACCTGGAGGGGTGGCAGGCTGATTCAACTAAGCCAGTCTGAGACCTCTTTTCACCAACTCTCTCCTACCCTACTCTAAATCTTATCTTTCTTACACTTCTACGGGTTAATCCCACGGCGTAGGTCCCCTCCAGTCTTGAGAAGTTAATTTGCAGGTGCCAACACGTTCTGTCGTGTGTGGCATTTAAAGTAAACAGTTAGCCCCCACCCTATCATCCTCCTAAGCCACGACGATGGCTACCCCCCCGGAACCCCGCCCCCCCGCCCCCCTCAGGGGCCCCGCCCGCCCCGTCCAGGGGCCCGGCTCTCGCCGCCCCCCCCCCCCGACCCTCCCGACCCCCCTCAGGGGTCCCCCTCCCGTACCGGCGCTCGCCCCCGAAACCCCGGCTCCCATCAGGAGCCCCGCCCCGACCGTCCCGGTGCCTGGCTCCCGCCAGACACCTCTCCACCCGACGGACCGGCTCTCCTCCTCATCCAGAGGCTGGACGGGGTGAGTTTTCGCAAGGCGAACCCCTTCGAGATCAGACGCCAGCTGGTCAACCTCTGCGGAGAGGTGGCTTCCGCCAAACCTATCCGTACTGGCGGCCTGCTGGTACAGACACTGTCTGACCAGCAGACGAAGCGGGTCATGGGCCTAACGTCCTTCCTGGACGCGGCCTGTGAGGTGTTTGCCCCTGACAGGATGAACTCCTGCCAGGGCTACATCTACTGCCCCGACGTCAACAGCCTTACCGAGGCCGTGCTCCTGCAGGAGCTGGTGACCCAAGGGGTCACGGAGGTCGTGAGGATGAGGTCCCAAAAGCCGGGACCGAATCCCATGATCAAGCTCCGGTTCCGGGGGCTAGACCTGCCTCAGCAGATTTACTGCGGCTACATCAGAGCCGCAGTAACTGAGTGGACCCCGGCGCCCCAGCAGTGCCGATACTGCTGGCGCTTCGGCCACCACCAGCGGAACTGTCACGCCCGTCTCCCCACCTGCGGGAAGTGCGCCTCGTCGCACGAGACAGCCCTCTGTGACTGTGGCGACACCGCAGCGATGCGCTGCGTGTCGTGCGGCGGACCCCACGCCGCGTGGTCCCGGGACTGCCCGGCCAGACGGACAGTGGTCGAACAGCATCGACGACCTCCACTGACGACTTCGAGCCAGCGACGACTTCGAGCCAGCCTTCACCAGCCCTCCACCGCTTCCGGGTGCGGGACCCTGTCCACGTGCTTGTGGCAGGGTCGTTAGACCCTTAGATAGGTAGACTTCGCGAAAGGTTCCTTTGGAATTCGTGAATTTCACTGTTTTTCATTCTGCTTTTATCTTATCTCTTTCCTAAACTAGTCCACTGGCGGATACCTAACGGTGAACACCCAGCCTGCTTGGCCCGAACGGTCCACAAACGACCTGGAGGGGTGGCAGGCTGATTCAACTAAGCCAGTCTGAGACCTCTTTTCACCAACTCTCTCTTACCCTACTCTAAATCTTATCTTTCTCACACTTCTACGGGTTAATCCCACGGCGTAGGTCCCCTCCAGTCTTGAGAAGTTAATTTGCAGGTGCCAACACGTTCTGTCGTGTGTGGCATTTAAAGTAAACAGTTAGCCCCCACCCTATCATCCTCCTAAGCCACGACGATGGCTACCCCCCCGGAACCCCGCCCCACCTACCCGCCCGACCCCCCTCTGGGGTCTTCCGGCGCGCGATCGCGTGTCCCCCTGGACGGTCCCCCTCCCAGCCCCCCTCAGGGGCCCTGCCCGCCCCGTCCAGGGGCCTGGCAGTCGCCGGACTCTCGTCCCCCCGACCCACCCGACCCCCCTCTGGGGTCCCCCGGTGCGCGACCACGCACTCTCCAGTCCGCCCCCACTCCCCGCCCCCCTCAGGGGCTTCCCAGGAGCCGACCCGGAGCACAGCTCCCCCCCGACCCCACCCCCCCGAACGGGCCCGCTCGCCTCCTTATATGGCGAACGGACGGACTCCCGTTTAAAAAAATCAACCCATTCAATGTCCGGCGCTGGCTGGTCGCCATGTGTAGTGGCGACGTTGCCAGCGCCAAGCCCATCCGATCAGGAGCCCTCCTGATCGAGACGCTGACGTCCGCACAGAACGTCCGTCTGATGGGTGTGACAGAGTACAATGGAGTGAAGGTCGCCGTGGAAGCCCCGGCGCACCTAAATTCGGTGGAGGGTCTGGTGTGGTGCCCAGACGTGTCCGCCCTCTCGGAGGACCTCATCCTCCGAGAGCTCGCACACCAAGGGGTGTGCGAGGTCACGCGCCTCTCGCCCACCAAGAAGCGACCCCAGCAGCCCAACCCGCTGATTCGGCTCCGCTTTAGGGGCAGGGAGCTGCCTACCCACATTCATTGTGGGTACGTGGCCGCCCCAGTCAGGGAGTGGATCCCGCCCCCCCCCGGCAGTGTCAGCAGTGCTGGCACTACGGCCACCTAAAGTGGACCTGCCGGGTGCGCACCGCCACCTGTGGACGGTGCGCAGGCGAGCACGGCACCGAGGGGTGCACGCGCGCAGCACGCTGCGCCACGTGCGACCAGGCCCACCCGGCCTGGGACCGCCGGTGCAGAGCCTGGGGCCTCGCTCGCGAGGCTGAGCGCCTGAAGCGCATGGAAAGGAGAGACAGTCGGCGCCCACCGGACGCCCCGCTCTCCCCAGATCTCGCCCCCGGCGCTTGGCCACCCCTCCCCCCTCCCGGAACCTCCCCCCCACCCAACCGCCCTCCCGCCAGACCCAACAACCGCCAGACCCCCCGACCGCCATGCCAGTTCCCAATGGCATCTCTGGCTGACCTCGAGCGCGAGGCTACCGCCGATCCACCGGCACCGCGCTCCCCCGCCCCAGTCGAGTCGAACATCGACTCAGGCCCCGCCTCCCCGGCCTCCGCAGCACCAGCGGAGTGCCGACTCTCGGAGGACTCTTCGGACGACTCTCTCATGAGAGCCGTCTCCCAATCAATCGCCCGCAACCACGCCCCGCCCTCTCGCTCCAACTCTCCGCCCGCCCGCCCCGCCCACTCCCCTCCCCCGCCCTCCCGCTCCAACTCCCCGCCCGCCCACTCCCCTCCCCGACTCTCGGAGAGTGACACCCAGTCAGAGTCCTCGCGCTCCCACTCCCCCTCGCCCTCCCGCCCGGCCGCCCGCCCCCGCAGGCATACTCGAGCGACCTCCAGGCAAGGCTTGGACAGTAAAAGTAAATCTAAATGAATAATCAACAGTCAGAATTTGTCCTCCAATGGAATGTCAGATCTTTAATATCCCATTGGGGGCAATTCAAACATTACGTCTTAAATAATAATCCGTTAGTAGCCGCTGTTCAGGAAACCCATTTTATTGACGCCGACTTTAATAATTATACCTTGAAAATCGCCGGCTATAGCCTTTACACAAATAACGTAAATGCGTCACCGCGCCGAGGCGGCTCGGCTTTGCTTATTTCAAACCAACTTTTGCATCACCAAATCGACCTTCAAACAACCTTAGACGCAGTCGGCGTTAATATTAAAATCGCTCAGATAGAACTAACTCTTATCTCTATTTATTTTCGTCCGAATGAGGACATAGACATTGATTCTTTTTCCCAGCTTATTACAAATATTAACACCCCATGTCTGATCATGGGCGATTTCAACGCGCATAGTCGGGCGTGGGGCTGCCTTCGGAACTCTTCCCGCGGCCAAATTATGCTAGACCTACTGGACCGGCATAATTTGGTCTTCCTTAACGACCAATCACCCACACACGTACACCACTCAGGAGGCGTGTTGACTTACAGCGCCATTGATCTCGCCTTCGCCACACCACGCATCGCGACTCTTTTTACATTCAATGCACAATCTGACCCTCTTTTTAGCGATCATTACCCAATTCACCTAGAACTCCAAGTCCCTTCAGGACAGACAAATTTTTACTCTCTGCCTAGATGGAACCTTCGCAAAGCCGACTGGTCCTCCTTTCAAAAACACATTGACACTAGTCACCCCGCAGACTCCCAGACTGACATTAACACTTTTTTAAACACTATTCTCGCATCAGCACACCAGCACATTCCACACACACGCACACACACACAACACCACCCGAGGCAGCGTACCGCCCCGTGGTGGAACACAGAATGCCAAAGAGCTGTTGCCCTCCGGAAAAGAGCATTTCGAAAATTTCAATCTTGTATAACTGCAGAAAACGAACACGAAGTACGGAAAACCCGCTCTTTGGCTAAAACAATCATTGCCAAAGCAAAAAAAGAATCTTGGCAGGAATTCTCATCTACCTTTAATCGATTTACCTCCCTCTCAAAAATTTGGACATTAATTAAATCATTTTCAAATAAAAGACCACCGGCATACAAAATCCCACACTTACAAATACACAACACATCTTACACGCTTCCCCTAGAGGTGGCAACACAATTTGCACAACACTACGCTAACATATCATCAACGCAACAATGTACACCAACTTTTAATAACCAACTTAACGATCAATTCCAATCTATTAGCTTTGACTCTAATAATGTAGAAATCTACAACTCCCTTTTTACCAACTCCGAGTTAACGTACGCTATAGGTAAATGTGGTAAAACTTCTGTAGGACCAGATCAAATTGACTACTCCTTCTTTAAAAACTTGACAGAGACTGGTCTCACCAACTTACTAACAGCCTTCAATACCATGTGGTTTGATGGCACTTTCCCTGAATCTTGGCATAATAGTACGCTAATTCCTATAATCAAACCTCGCAAACCCAAATCTTCTCCCGCTAGCTATCGCCCCATTTCTCTAACTAGTTGTGCATGTAAACTATTCGAACGCATGGTTAATGGACGCATCAGGACATACATTGAAACAAATAATATACTTTCCTCACACCAAAGTGGTTTTCGACCTGGTCGCTCCACTGCGGACAATTTAGTTGGTCTTATCGACTCTGTCCAGCGCGGCTTTCGAGGGAGAGAGGTCACAGCTGCCCTCTTTCTTGATTTGAGAGCTGCGTTTGACAGAGTCAATAAGACTGCACTTCTAGTAAAGGTCCATAAGGCCGGAATTCGAGGTCGACTCGCTAAATTTATCCAAAACTTTTTAGAAAATAGAACTTTTAATGTAAGGTGCGGCAACACATATTCTCCAAACCAAAATCAGGACCACGGTGTCCCACAGGGATCGGTCCTCTCCCCGACCCTATTTTTAATTATGATTAACGACATTTTCAGTAATATCAACAAGATCGACAAAGGCCTTAAATTTTCAATGTACGCTGATGACCTGGCGGTGTGGTTCTCGCACCCGAGTGTCGATCAAGCCAGCAAAATGTTACAACTAGTGCTCATTGATATAAAGGTATGGTGCGACAAATGGGGTCTGGAAATTTCTCCAAGTAAATCTGCATCTCTAATTTTTTCAAAGAGACCTGCATATGTGGAACCCTACATTCCATTAAAATATAACAATCAAATTATCCCTTTCGTCAAATCATTCAAGTATCTGGGAATAACGCTAGACACACGTCTCTCGTTCATCCCACACTTCAATGATTTAGTGCAGAGATGTACGAGACGAATAAATATCATGAAGTCACTGGCTGGTCGAGAGTGGGGCGCAGATCGTGCCACTCTTCTCCAACTATATACTTCCCTGGTACGCCCAGTACTGGACTATAACGCATTCTTATTTGATGACATATATTCCAAACAAATTAAAAAATTGCAAACTGTCCAAAACGCTGCCTTGCGGATCGTGACTGGAGCCTGCCGCACCACCAACACCACAAACTTACACATCGACACAAACATTCCCACACTCTGCCGCCGACGCAAATACACACTACTTAGATACTACACCAGAGCAAGTTCACACCCCACACGCCCAACATTCCACATCTTAAATCACCCCGCACCCACAAGACGACAAACACTACTACAAAAACGACACCCACTCATCAGTCACAGAATCAAACAAACACTCGCACTATTCAACATTCCACACATCAACACAATGCCAACCCCACCACTCACATCTCACTGGCTCGACACAACACCAGACACACACCGCCTCTTCACACACAACAAAAACACAGTCACGCCGGCAGAGACACACACACTCTTCAACGAACACAAAGCACAACACAACACATACACATACATATACACAGACGGCTCTCGAAGCGACGGCCGAACCGGTGGTGCATTCTACACAAACACAGTTAGCAATAACTTTAGACTTCCCGACATAAATAGCGTATACACAGCGGAATTGTCATCCATTTCATTAGCATTAATATATGTCAGAAAAGAAAAACTTAAGGAAGTAGTCATTTGCACAGACTCGTCCGCCTCGCTCACGGCCATTTCCTCGATTAGTGACTGTAGAAACCCGATAGTATTTAAAATCAGACAGCTAATCAAGTATTTAAACAGTAAAAACAATAGTATTAAATTCCTCTGGATCCCAGGACACGCAGGTATCCCGGGAAACGAGGAAGCCGACAGACTTGCGAAATTGAGCCTAGAATTACCTTCAGTAAACCAACTTCCAAGCCCAGTATCAGACGTGTTAAATTATATTAATTCTCAACTTAGCATACTGCGCCAGAGTGAGTGGGACGCCGCTCCACATTTTCATCTTCATCCAATCAAGCCAAAAGTCCAACATTTTATATCTAGCCACCAGAATTGTAGAGAGAAGGAGGTAATATTGGCGCGCCTCCGTCTCGGTCATACAAAAATTACTCATTATTATATTATGGAGAATCTCCCGCCACCAAATTGCCAACATTGCCCAGGTTATCCGCGATACACAATCAAGCACTTACTTCTTACTTGCCCAGTACACAACGATAAACGACAGCACATTATTAATTACACACAACAAAACAGCATCACATTAAATCTCCAAACACTGTTAGGTGATAGTTATCCCGAACTGACAGGTCTTCTCTTAGATTATCTCTACCAAACACGCTTAGCTAATCAAATATAACAGGGGTCTTTTTGGCCTTGCGCATTTTTGGCCCACCGCGCAGGTTTTTTTCCCCTTTGCCTTAGACGCTGGGTTTTTTATTATTCAGGACTTTTCGCCCAGCTAAATACACCCCACAACCAGGTCTCGCCGAGGCGCCGGAGCCAGGGAGACTGGCAACAGTCTCCCGTTGTTGCAATGACGGCATCGCCACGGCTCCATCAACACTGACACTGTACAGGTGTATTGTAATAAAAATGTGTATGCATGTGTGTCTCGTGTTTGACTTATTTTTACCTTGAACGAAATACTTAACGTAATGCTAGATACTATATAGACCTTAAACGAAATACTTAACGTAATGTTAGGATATTATATTTACTTTGAACAAATAATTTTTCCGGGTACAAATAAACCGGTTAACGTAACTAGTAACGTAAAATAGCTGCCCTAGTCCCTAGTTTGCTCCGGGTCACATAAACCGGTTAACGTAGTTTTTTGCCTGGCAAATTGCCAGAGGTCATTGCCCCTCCCCGGAATATGGCTATAGGCCGGTCCGGGAAAAAAAAAAAAAAAAAAAAAAAAATGGTCGAACAGACCAAGGCCCGACGGGCGACGCTAATCGCCCCGCCTCCCACCCCAGCGCTGGCTCCCAGAGTGTGGCCGCTGCTGCCAACCCCGACCCGACTCACGCCCTCTCCCCGTCGGTCCCCACGCGGGTCCTTCCCACCGGTGCAGGCGGCTGCTCAGGTCGAGCGCCCCTGCGAGCCCTGCCCCTCCCAAGCCAAGTCCAACACGGACTCTGGCTGTGCCCCAGTGGCACCCACGCCCACCCCCGCCGAACATCTGGCGGAGTCCCCAGCCGGGTCCCAGGACTCAGATCCCCAGAGCACCAGGGGGCCATCCACGGAGGAAGACTCCGACGACTCGTCTGCAGGCAAGTCGGACACCTCACTGCTCCGAGCCGTCAACCGCCGCGTGACCAGCCACCGCACCCAGCCTCGCCCCTCCTGCTCCCCGCCCTCCCGCCGCTCCCTCTCGCCGCCCTCCCGCCCCCCCCTCCCCGCTCCCCAGCCGCTCCATCTCCCCGCCCCCCTGCTCCCTCTCCCCGCCCTCCCCCCTCCCCCCTTCCCCTGCTCTCAGAGGAAAGCAACTCAGGCTTCCAGCCCATCCGCCCCGCCCAGCTCCCTACAGATAGGTCGAGCCCCCCCCCCCGCTCCCGCTCCCAATGCAGGCGTACCCGGGCGACCGCGAGGCAAGGTCTGGAAGTAACTCACGATGAATAACAAACAATCAGAATTCATTCTCCAATGGAATGTTAGATCATTAATATCCCATTGGGGGCAATTCAAACATTATGTCTTAAATAATAATCCGTTAGTAGCCGCTGTCCAGGAAACCCGTTTTATCGACGCCGACTTTAATAATTATACTCTTAAAATACCCGGATATAGCCTTTATACAAACAACGTAAATGCGTCACCGCGCCGAGGCGGCTCGGCTTTGCTTATTTCAAACCAACTTTTGCATCACCAAATCGACCTTCAAACAACCTTAGACGCAGTCGGCGTTAATATTAAAATCGCTCAGATAGAACTAACTCTTATCTCTATTTATTTTCGTCCGACTGAGGACATAGACATTGATTCTTTTTCCCAGCTTATTACAAATATTAACACCCCATGTCTGATTATGGGCGATTTCAACGCGCATAGTCGGGCGTGGGGCTGCCTTCAGAACTCTCTCCGCGGCCAAATTATGCTGGACCTACTGGACCGGCATAATTTGGTCTTCCTTAACGACCAATCACCCACACACGTACACCACTCAGGAGGCGTGTTGTCTTACAGCGCCATTGATCTCGCCTTCGCCACACCACGCATCGCGACTCTTTTTACATTTAATGCACAATCTGACCCTCTTTTTAGCGATCATTACCCAATTCACTTAGAACTCCAAGTCCCTTCAGGACAGACAAATTTTTACTCTCTGCCTAGATGGAACCTTCGCAAAGCCGACTGGTCCTCCTTTCAAAAACACATTGACACTAGTCACCCCGCAGACTCCCAGACTGACATTAACACATTTTTAAACACTATTCTCGCATCAGCACACCAGCACATTCCACGCACACACACACAACGCCACCCGAGGCAGCGTACTGCCCCGTGGTGGAACACAGAATGCCAAAGAGCTGTTGCCCTCCGGAAAAGAGCATTTCGAAAATTTCAATCTTGTATAACTGCAGAAAACGAACACGAAGCGCGGAAAACCCGCTCTTTGGCTAAAACAATCATTGGCAAAGCAAAAAAAGAATCTTGGCAGGAATTCTCATCTACCTTTAATCGATTTACCTCCCTCTCAAAAATTTGGACATTAATTAAATCGTTTTCAAATAAAAGACCACCGGCATACAAAATCCCACACTTACAAATACACAACACATCTTACACGCTTCCCCTAGAGGTGGCAACACAATTTGCACAACACTACGCTAACATATCATCAACGCAACAATGTACACCAACTTTTAGTAACCAACTTAACGATCAATTCCAATCTATTAGCTTTGACTCTAATAATGTAGAAATCTACAACTCTCTTTTTACCAACTCCGAGTTAACGTACGCTATAGGTAAATGTGGTAAAACTTCTGTAGGACCAGATCAAATTGACTACTCCTTCTTCAAAAACTTGACAGAGACTGGTCTCACCAACTTACTAACAGCCTTCAATACCATGTGGTTTGATGGCACTTTCCCTGAATCTTGGAATAATAGTACGCTAATTCCTATAATCAAACCTCGCAAACCCAAATCTTCTCCCGCTAGCTATCGCCCCATTTCTCTAACTAGTTGTGCATGTAAACTATTCGAACGCATGGTTAATGGACGCATCAGGACATACATTGAAACAAATAATATACTTTCCCCACACCAAAGTGGTTTCCGACCTGGTCGCTCCACTGCGGACAATTTAGTTGGTCTTATCGACTCTGTCCAGCGCGGCTTTCAAGGGAGAGAGGTCACAGCTGCCCTCTTTCTTGATTTGAGAGCTGCGTTTGACAGAGTCAATAAGACTGCACTTCTAGTAAAGGTCCATAAGGCCGGAATTCGAGGTCGACTCGCTAAATTTATCCAAAACTTTTGAGAAAATAGAACTTTTAATGTAAGGTGCGGCAACACATATTCTCCAAATCAAAATCAGGACCACGGTGTCCCACAGGGATCGGTCCTCTCTCCGACCCTATTTTTAATTATGATTAACGACATTTTCAGTAATATTAACAAGATCGACAAAGGTCTTAAATTTTCAATGTACGCTGATGACCTGGCGGTGTGGTTCTCGCACCCGAGTGTCGATCAAGCCAGCAAAATGTTACAACTAGTACTCATTGATATAAAGGTATGGTGCGACAAATGGGGTCTGGAAATTTCTCCAAGTAAATCTGCATCTCTAATTTTTTCAAAGAGACCTGCATATGTGGAACCCTACATTCCATTAAAATATAACAATCAAATTATCCCTTTCGTCAAATCATTCAAGTATCTGGGAATAACGCTAGACACACGTCTCTCGTTCATCCCACACTTCAATGATTTAGTGCAGAGATGTACGAGACGAATTAATATTATGAAGTCATTGGCTGGTCGAGAGTGGGGCGCAGATCGTGTCACTCTTCTCCAACTATATACTTCCCTGGTACGCCCAATACTGGACTATAACGCATTCTTATTTGATGACATATGTTCCAAACAAATTAAAAAATTGCAAACTGTCCAAAACGCTGCCTTGCGGATCGTGACTGGAGCCTGCCGCACCACCAACACCACAAACTTACACATCGACACAAACATTCCCACACTCTGCCGCCGACGCAAATACACACTACTTAGATTCTACACCAGAGCAAGTTCACACCCCACACGCCCAACATTCCACATCTTAAATCACCCCGCACCCACAAGACGACAAACACTACTACAAAAACGACACCCACTCATCAGTCACAGAATCAGACAAACACTCGCACTATTCAACATTCCACACATCAACACAATGCCAACGCCACCACTCACATCTCACTGGCTCGACACAACACCAGACACACACCGCCTCTTCACACACAACAAAAACACAGTCACGGCGGCAGAGACACACACACTCTTCAACGAACACAAAGCACAACATAACACATACACTTACATATACACAGACGGCTCTCGAAGCGACGGCCGAACCGGTGGTGCATTCTACACAAACACAGTTAGCAATAACTTTAGACTTCCCGACATACATAGCGTATACACAGCGGAATTGTCATCCATTTTATTAGCATTAATATATGTCAGAAAAGAAAAACTTAAGGAAGTAGTCATTTGCACAGACTCGTCCGCCTCGCTCACGGCTATTTCCTCGATTAGTGAATGTAGAAACCCGATAGTATTTAAAATCAGACAACTAATCAAGTATTTAAACAGCAAAAACAATAGTATTGAATTCCTCTGGATCCCAGGACACGCAGGTATCCCGGGAAACGAGGAAGCCGACAGACTTGCGAAATTGAGCCTAGAATTACCTTCAGTAAACCAACTTCCAAGCCCAGTATCAGACGTGTTAAATTATATTAATTCTCAACTTAGCATACTGCGCCAGAGCGAGTGGGACGCCGCTCCACATTTTCATCTTCATCCAATCAAGCCAAAAGTCCAACATTTTGTATCTAGTCACCAGAATTGTAGAGAGAAGGAGGTAATATTGGCTCGCCTCCGTCTCGGTCATACAAAAATTACACATTATTATATTATGGAGAATCTCCCGCCACCAAATTGCCAACATTGCCCAGGTTATCCGCGATACACAATCAAGCACTTACTTCTTACTTGCCCAGTACACAACGATAAACGACAGCACATTATTAATTACACACAACAAAATAGCATCACATTAAATCTTCAAACACTGTTAGGTGATAGTTATCCTGAATTGATAGGTCTTCTCTTAGATTATCTCTACCAAACACGCTTAGCTAATCAAATATAACAGGGGTTTTTTGGCCTTGCGCATTTTTGGCCCACCGCGCAGGTTTTTTCCCCTTTGCCTTAGACGCTGGGTTTTTTATTATTTAGGACTTTTCGCCCAGCTAAATACACCCCACAACCAGGTCTCGCCGAGGCGCCGGAGCCAGG
This sequence comes from Chirona hameri, assembly GCA_036785665.1. NCBI lineage: Eukaryota > Metazoa > Arthropoda > Thecostraca > Balanomorpha > Balanidae > Chirona > Chirona hameri. The sequence continues at coordinate 33,336 of JAXIVJ010011368.1, forward strand.
GAGACTGGCAACAGTCTCCCGTTGTTGCAATGACGGCACCGCCATGGCTCCATCAACACTGACACTGTACAGGTGTATTGTAATAAAAATATGTATGCATGTGTGTCTCGTGTTTGACTTATTTTTACCTTGAACGAAATACTTAACGTAATGCTAGATACTATATTTGACTTTGGACGAAATACTTAACGTAATGTTAGATATTATATTTACTTTGAACAAATAATTTCTCCGGGTACATATAAACCGGTTAAAGTAATTAATTAACGTAAAATAGCTCCCCTTCTCCCTAGCCTGCCCGGGTCCACATAAACCGGATAACGTAACTCTTTGCCTGGCAAATTGCCAGAAGTAATTCCCCAAACCCGGGATATGGCTATAGGCCGGTCCGGGAAGAAAAAAAAAAAAACGTGGATATACCCTCTGTGGTGGCGCCGACGCCTCCCCGGCCAGCGCATCGGTCCTCTCATTGCTAGCGAGCTTACGGTGAGACGGTACCCAATGGAGGTAAACCCGGCGGCCTCTTGTGCCACGGCCAGCAGGGCGCGCCAGATAACGGTTCTCAGCGGCGAGCTCTGAGCGGGCGGCCCAGGTCTTAGGTCTCAGGGACTGGCTGATCGTGCAAAGGACCACCTGGTCGTCAGGGTCACGGTCCAGACGTTCCATCAGCCACTCGAGGGCCGCGCTAAAGGCGAACATTTCGTCAGGAAACTGGAACAGATGAGATTGCGGAGGCGACCACGGCGGAGGCGGAGGTTCGTCGGGTGGCGGGAGTGATAACTCGCAGAGTGACGGAGGCGATAGCTGCTGTAGCGGATTTGGAGTTTGGAGGTGTGTCGGCGCCATTGTCCGGCCGGTGGTGCAAAGGAACGGGTACTGGTCCCATCCTGAACAGCTGCTGCTCGCTATGGTCGCTGACGACAACCAAGAGACCCGGGAGAAGGCGGCCTGTCTCATCCATGCTGCGCGTCTACAGGAGACGCAAGACGTCAGGAGCTTCAAGCTTCCCGTCGTCAACTTCGGAGCTGAAGGGTACACCGACCTCATCGACTGGAGCTCAGCGGAGGTGACGCAGCCACCGCTCCTGCGAGATCTCAGCTACGAAGACCTGCAGGACATCCTGAAAGCCCCAGCTGCTGTCCCGCCGTACCCGGTACACACCCAGGCTGTGGAGAGGACCGTCAGGATGGTGACAGAAGGCCGTTCTTCGGTGCAGGGAGAGGAGTCGAGGCACGGCCTCATCACGGCGAGGCCGAAGCACCGATGCATCCTCCCGGCCTTCAACTCGAAGCAGGACCTGCGCCCTTCATATGCATGGTACCGATTATTGACTCAGTTGTACAGTATAATAAAATGATCTAAATAACGAAATTGCTATGCATTTATACCTCGTTCCACTCCAAGTTTGCGGCCGAAGCGCTTTAATAACAACAGCACGCGAAAAAAAATAGCACGAGGAATTTTAGGTTCAATTGCAAAATGCAAATGCAATGCAAATTGCTGAAAGCGCTTCGGCCGCAAACGTGATGTGGAACAAGGTATGTGACTGCTTAAGCTTTTTCTCAATCGCTATTACTTTTTGTTTTGTTTGAACAGCGGGAAGACGCAGTCCTGTCTCGACACCCAGTCCACTACTAGTGCGTCCTCAGCGAACAAGCTGAGGTCGTTGGCGAAGACGCAGTAGAGTAGAGGGCAGAGGGAAGAACCCTGGAAAACCCCGATGCTGTTGGGAAGCGGAGCTGACATTTTTGTGTTGCCCAGAGTGTCAGTGAAGCTCACGCTCTGGGTGTGATTCTGAAGCAGAGGAGGTATACAGCTATCCACGGTCGTTAGCTGAAATGATATGATAGGATATGGATATCAGGGCGGTTTCCGTCGAGTGACGAGGACGAAAACCGTGCTGAGTTAAGGAAAGGAGGTGGTCGTGGGAAAGGTAATTGTAGAGCTGTTGATGGACGGCCCGCTCTACAATGTTGGAGATGACTGGAACTATATAAATTGGCCGGAAGTTGGATAGATTAGAAGGATTGCCGTCTTTATGGATTGGGTAAACAAGGGAGTGTTTCCAGGATTGAGGAAAATCCGAGAGTGAGCTGAGGCGAGCTGAGCGAGCTCAGGATTGAGGAACATCCGCAACTACGGCGCCTTTATAAATTACCACAAAATCAAAATTTTCGAAGATGTAAAAAAACGGAATATATGTTGGAGAACCACATATGAAAAATACCGAAACCAAATTTCAAAGCAATATCTTTATTTTTGACTGACTTTGGCTCCCTAAGTATCATCAGGGAGTTGAAGTTTAGTTCCTACTAAATCTGCCAAGACGCCTGTGACGTATGTAAGAGGGCGCCCGAGTGCATGTTTTTGTTGAAGCAATGGGAAATGGAGCGATTTCTAAATGGATTTTAAAACACTTTTTAATAGCGTTTTAAGTTATTGGAGTTATGGGAAAATATGTTTAAAAAACATACTTCCCCATAATGTGCTCATTCCCATGCCTTTCACTGTTTTCTCTAGCCGTATCCCTGGTCAAAATATATAAGGTTCGTCAGACATTTCAACAGTTCATCTACACCATGTAAGTGTAACGTACATAATAATTATGATTTTCAGTATATTTTCATCAGATTATGAACTTTATTATTATTAGCCTCTCGTTACTTGGAGGGGCAGCTACGTGTTTTTAAAACTCAACAAACTTATTAACCCCACCCACTAAGGTTTTCGAGGAAAGAACAGCGGTGCAGCCGGCGCTGCGCGCCGCCGTTTTTGCCACGGGTGTTTGGGTATCAATCATCGTTTATTCGTATGTCATCTGCAAAACACGGCTTGTCATGACAAGTGTCATTTCGCATTGTATCACAGTTACACTATTAAAATAAATCCACATACAAAATTGTCGACACAAAGGCGATATTAGCACAAGACAGCTGGTTCTCGCAAAGTTAGGGATCTGCTGTCAGCCACTCCCTCATCCACGTACGAAACACCGTCACTGCTCCAGCGTCTCGCACTTCGCCCGGCGCCTGGTTCCATTTGGCCGTTGACTGGAATCTGAACGATCGACGGGCGTGCTCGGTACGGACTCGAGGCATGTGCAGCAGCCCCGCTGCAGAACCTCGGGTTTCTCGCGGTACGACACATTCTCGCGGTACGACAGCAAATCTCTCAGACAGATCGGTGTATTATTATCATACAGCAGACGATGTACCATCACCTGGTCTCGCTCGGCAACAAGTTCGTCCACTTTCGGCCATTTCAATCCACATCCATAGGCATCATACGTGTCTGACGACAGCATTTAATAATTCTTGCGCTGTGCTTTATTTATTATTTGTGTATACGTTTACGTTATGTTGCGTTGCAGCCTGCCCAGACCGTCGCACAATACAAATATATGCGAAAAAAACAATGATTCAATGATAAACTTTTTTACTTCTTTTGGCAGTCGGTGCGCAAATTTTGACAGACCGAACAGCGTTGCGTAGCATCGTTGCGTCATGATAGAAACATGCTTTTCGAAAGTAAGATTACTGTCCAAAACGACCCCTAGAATTTTCGTACTACCCGATGGGTGAAGCGTTGCATTGTCAAAACGTACTTCGAAATGGTGTCCAAACATCCTTTGTCGAGAAGAAATGAAAACAAAGTCAGATTTGGTTGGGTTAATTTTAAGAGTGTTTTCAACAAGCCATCGCTGGGCTTTGCTCAGCGTTGACTCGATGTCTCGTCATAGCTCTCCCTGTTGGTTGGAGAGGCCACAGTGGATAAATTGCACGCCATCAGCATATAACACCGTCTTGGTGTCACATAAAAGCGATCTCAAGTCATTAGTAAAAAGTAAATATAAAACTGGTCCCAGAATTGGGCCTTGGACCACGCCGCAAGTGATGGGGACGGTCGTGGAGCCTCCGCGCTGTGTGCAATTTTTCACATTGTGTGCAATCATCCACATTGTGTGCATTTTTAACCTCGGGTCATATCAGATCAAGTCACGTGATTCCACCTCCAAAACGTTTGCTGTCGTGCCACAGCCACAGTTTTAGTCTGTGGTTTATATATTACATGATTTAACTAGGCCATAAGTACCTATAATTCGTTTATCTCAGATATTTTATATCGGTGACCTAAGGTCAGGTAGAACACGTGAATTCCCCAATAAAAGTCAATGATAAAAATTGTAAATACTTCTTATTCAACTGATACATATTATATCATATCAAATCTTTCAAAATCATGTTATTATAGGTCATTCTTGATGACCCAGTCACAATTTTAATCAGTGAGTCATTCAAAGTCATCTGAGGTCATCCGAGGTCACCAACAAGCTTTTGCCAACAACTTTTGATTAAATACAGATAAAGACGTTAAACGGACACCATTGTGTTTATCTCGTCGGCGCTTCAAAAAAAATTGCCGTGCGACCAACCTGGGCCGCCATATGACCCTCGGATAACCTCGGATGACCCTGCTGAACTGAAGCAAAAATTCCTTTGACTTAAACCAATTGCAAAATAATATGATTCGAAACGCTTTGAGGGGATAAACACGATAACGTTAAAGCCATTGTTCTATCGCGCCTGGATAAGACGTTATTAACTAAAAACTTTTTGTCAAAACAGTCTGTACGACCTTTTATAGCCTCTGGATTCAGGAGCTTAAAATCTGAGACCTGACCTGAGCTAAAATTTGAGAACACCAATGGCGGTAGCATTTTTGCAAGAGCTTCCGGTTGCTTTTTCCGTTTTTTTGTCTTTCCTATATGTTCCCGATATATTTTTGGGTTTCTAGGGCGCAATCCCAAAATTGTAAAATTTGACCTTTGACCTCTGACTCAATACTGACCTGAGACAACAAAGTGACTGAAGTGGTTTCGACATGTTTTTTTTGCACAAACTATCGAACAGTATTTTTCATTCCGTTTCTCCCAATAAGAGCCGAGTTAGAATGGGGCGTTCAGACGCCCCCGGCATGGCGTGGGTTCATAGTGTAGATGATGCACCACTCCCACTGGAACATCTCGCTCCGTTCCACGTCCTTTTAAGATCCGTTTGCGACATCCAAAATATTCTTCGAATCAGTAGCATATTACGGTTCCTGCAATCAAAGACCTTGGACAGGTCCACCGGGCAGACTCGTGACACGGCCTTCGCCCATGTTGCGGCTGAAGTCACTGACTATACGTATAGCAGTGTCTATGATGAATGATATTGGCGATGAGTATACACGTAGGTATTGCGATCCGGCCAAGATGTGGAAAGACGCCATTTAGTTCAGGACTTCGATGACTGGCACATTCTCTCTCAGTCTGCACACACATTCCTCTGAAAAGATAAACTGGCCTTTTTAATAACTTCTTGAACTGTATAACTGATATAACATGACATCTTAACCCGCGCACTGCAGAGGGGGTTGATTTCCACCCCCCCTCAGGTTTTTCAAAGATAGCGAAAAACGGCGGCGCTGCGTGCCGCCAGGTTTTCGCGCACCTGTCAGGACATCAATTGCGCACACTTTGAAGAAGAAACAAATAACCTAGGGTCATCTCAGGTCAGGTCACCAGACCAGGTTAAGTGACCCCACCTCCAAAGATGTTTGCAGTTGTGCCAAAGTCTTTCACCGATCAGTTTGAAACTTACAGGATGTCATGAGGGCATACGTACTTACAATTCTTGTATCTCGGAATTTGTAAATCGGTGACCTAAGGTCAGGTCAATTTCGTAACCTCCCATAATAAGTCAATGGGGAAATATACAAAAGCTAAGGATATGCATGATATTAGTCCAATTGCTTCTCTTTCATGTTATTATAGGATATTCTTGATGATCCAAGTGTAAGTTTTGTTCAGTGACCCCTATTGGGTCATTTAACCCTATTTGTAACAGGGGGGGGGGGGGCGGATTCCGCCCCCTCCCCCTCATGTTTTTCGTAGATATCTCCAGAACGGCTGGGAGCAGGCCCATGAAATTTTGGGACTTTTCATAGAATTGAACTCCGCATTTGGAGTCAAAATTTTGAGTTCTTAACCTGAACAGAGGCGGTTCCAGGGCACAGTTTTGGTTGGGTTCGGAGGCGACATTTGGCGATAATACGGAAATGCGATCTTCACGGTTTCTTCCTAACTGCATCAAGTATGAAGGAGTTAAATCGGCTTACGGTGATTGCAACAAGTGCAAATTAGTTGATGTTAATGAAATATCATAAAAATTGCATGGCAGAGGTGGTTTCAGGGGCTTGAAAGGGGGGGGGGGGGTTCCAGGAAGTATTCAATGGTTGGCGGGAAGCCAATAGAGCAATGCAAGGGGCATTTATAGCTATCAAGATGTAAAAGATAGCTTCTGTTTCCATTATTTGCATAATTTATTACATATAGAGTTTCAGGGGCGTGTTCAGGAACATGAAAAGGGGGGTGACTGACATGGTGATGACGATATGTCAGCGATAACGGCGCAATAGACGTTTAACCTATAATGATATATGCACATATGAGACCAGAAAAGGGAATAAAGTCATTTTTGGCAGAGGCGCGCTCAGTAATGGAAGAAAGGGGGTCATATTATTGCAAGGAAACTAAGAGGCATGGGCGTACAATGACATAACATACTGTTAATAACATAATACATTAATAACATAATAACATAATAAGTTAATAACAATTAATAACATAACATACATAATATATTTGTTTTTTCTAGGTTTTCGGATAAAACACGCACCACAGTCTACTCTACGAACGATTATAAGATAATAGGCGAGTCCAGGTAAGGTAAAATGGGGGTAAGCAATGTTAATTGAAGTTGTAAGTGAAATAGTCACTGTTGACTAGTTAGTATCATAATAGCGGATAATATACTTATCAAAAGGTCTTGCGCCGCCCCAGTTTGGATCCTGGATACGCCTATGATGAAGTACAACATGCAAAAAGGAACTATCTACGATCAGTAACATATTTATAGTGCTGGGTAGCAACTTGTCTGCGGATAATATTTTTTCCCAATATTTTTTCCCTTTTCCCCTTTTATTTTTCCCCTTTTCACTAACCTGGTACCGCCTATGGCAAAAAATATATGATTTATAACTGTTTTTTATAATGTCTCAATCCCATACCATTTCATTTATCAAAAAACAATATAAAAAATGGTATTATTACGCATTCACTTCACCCCCATATTGAGTGACCTGCACACGCCTATGATTTTTGAATTTTCAAACGTCACCGTCAAATATCAATTTTCAATTCAATCTCTATCGATTCGTATTAATTGTGTTAAAATCGGTCGATAAACATGAAAGCTATGTTGGATCAAAAATACCACTAAAATTTGTAGTTTTTTGCCCCCTGTTGCCCCACTATCCCAAATTTATATTTTTATTATTATTTATACATGTAGATCGTGTTGAGGAGAACCAAAAACCGTTTCATTTTTGAAAATCGGACCGGTCGATCTCGAGATCTCCGTGGGGGGGGGGGGGGCGGAATCCGCCCCCCCCCCCTGTTACAAATAGGGGTAGTCAGGAGCCTGTTACAAATAGGGTTAAGGTCATGCGAGGTCACCATCATTTTTTGTCAATAACTCCAGACATCGTGAAGATAGAGAAGTAAAACAGACATCAATATGTTTGTATCGTCAAGACACGTCTTCCCATATGCAACATGCCCTACTTGAGTCACCACTTGACCTTGACCTGAGGTCATTTTTTATAAATTATTTTAACAAAGTCACCATGTATATCATTCAAAGCGCCTTGACAAGATACACACAATGACGTAAACAGTTTTCCGTTATCTTTGTTACATACAAAGTTAATAGCAAAAAATGATTTAGAAAAAAAAAAAGTATTTTTGTTTACCTCTGGAGCCTCGAATGTTGACCTGAGATCAAATCGCCGCCCCCTGTTCCTACGCCTATGATTGTGTGCATTATATTAACCCTATTTGTAACGGCTCCTGGCTACCCCTATTTGTAACAGGGGGGGGCGGATTCCGCCCCCCCCGGAGATCTCGAGATCTACCCGTCCGATTTTCAAAATGAAACGGTTTCTGGTTCCCCTCAACACGATCTACATTTATAAATAATAATACAAAGATACATTTGGGATAGGGGGCAACAGGGGGGCAAAAACTCAAATTTTAGTGGTATTTTTGATCCAATATAGTTTTCATGTTTATCGAAATATTTTAACACAACTAATAGGAATCGATAGAGATTGAATTGGAAATTGATATATGACGGTGACGTTTGAAAATTCAAAAATCATAGGCGTGTGCAGTTCACTCAATATGGGGGTGAAGTAAATGCGTAATAAAACCATTTTTTGGTGTTGTTTTTTTGATAAATGAAATGGTATGTGATTGAGACATTAGACAAAACAGTTATAAATCATATTTTTTTGCCATAGGCGGTACTAGGTTAGTGAAAAGGGGTAAAATTGGGAAAAAGTATTAACCGCAGACAAGTTGCTACCCAGCACCATAAATATGTTACTGATCGTAGATAGTTCCTTTTTGCATGTTGTACTTCATCATAGGCGTATCCAGGATCCAAACTGGGGCGGCGCAAGACCTTTTGATAAGTATATTATCCGCTATTATGATACTAACTAGTCAACAGTGACTATTTCACTTACAACTTCAATTAACATTGCTTACCCCCCTTTTTACCCTACCTGGACTCGCCTATTAGCTTATAATCGTTCGTAGAGTAGCCTGTGGTGCGTGTTTCATCCGAAAACTGCAGTATGTTATGTCATTGTACGCCCATGCCTCTTTGTTTCCTTGCAATAATATGACCCCCTTTTTTCCATTCCTGAGCGCGCCTCTGCAAAGATGACTTAATTCCCTTTTCTGGTCTCATATGTGCATATATCATTATAAGCTAAACGCCTATTGCGCCGTTATCGCTGCATATCGTCATCACCATGTCAGTCACCCCCTTTTTCATGTGCCTGAACACGCCCCTGAAACTCTATATGTAATAAATTATGCAAATAATGGAAGAAGAAGCTATCTTTTACATCTTGATGCTATAAATGTTCTTACATCGCTCTATTGGCTTCCCGCCAAGCATTGAATACTTCTGGAAACCCCCCTTTTTCAAGCCCCTGAAACCGCCTCTGCCATGCAATTTTGTATGATATTTCATTAACATCATCTAATTTGCACTTGTTGCAATCGCCGTAAGCCGATGTAACTCCTTCATACTTGATGCAGTTAGGAAGAAACCGTGAAGATCGCATTTCCGTATTTTCCCCAAATGTCGCCCTCCGAACCCACCCAAAACTGTGCCCTGGAACCGCCTCTGTTCAAGTTAAGACTCAAAATTTTGACTCCAAATCCGGAGTTCAATTCTATGAAAAGTCCCAAAATTTCATGGGCCTTCTCCCAGCCGTTCTGGAGATATCTGCGAAAAACATGAGGGGGGGGGGGCGGAATCCGCCCCCCTCCTGTTACAAATAGGGTTAAATGGCAAACGAAGTGCAGTATAAGTGAATGTTTTGTGTAATAAAATGATTGTCTAATGATAAATAATAGTATTTTTAGTAAAGATTGGCGTTGATCAAGATGAGGCTGCTTTGTATGGAGCATGGGCTGATGTGCTCTAAAGACGACTATCACTGTTGAGTTGAGTTAGCTAATAAGCATACATCGTTGAAGTAATATTCCTGGGCAATATGGTTGAACCATGTGACGGTTTCATTTCACAAAGTGTGCCAAGCCCATGATTATCGCTCATAGTGACTCATACTGTTCTTACATGCTTTCTGAATCTCATTGATATGAAGTGGAAACATGTCTTGCGCTCTGCTAGTATTCGTTCAAGCACCAATGCCTGTTCTAAATATATTGATACGACTCTGCTGCCCTTGCCTTGCGGCCCGTTTGCATTATGGCAGCCTGTTGTCCTCAGACAATCAAGACAGAGGTCACTAACGAGGGCCTACATTATTGGAGAACCAGCGTTTCCAGGATGAGGAATCTTTGGTCAGACACGTGATTGGGTATGATGATCAGGTAATGATAAGTTGTATTTGTGACAAGATACCTTCTTAGCATGCTGGGTTGAGCTGAACTTTGACATAGACTGACGTCAATTTTGACATAATCGTAGATCGGCTGCGTTTTTCCTACGAGACGAACTGCAAATTATTGAAATGCGCGCATTAGTTAACCAAGTTTATCTTCTTAGCAAAGTGTAGTTAATGGTGCATCATTTGCTTGCTATATATTCACGTAGTTTGTCAGAGTTTCCAGTTCACTTTGGGTTCGGCGTCGCCAGCTTTTCTCCTAGATTTGAAGCGGGGGCGTCGCCACCTGCAAGTGTGTGTGTGGGAGGAGGGGAGAGGGAGGGGGGGGGGGGGGGGGGGGGGTGGACGGAGGATTCTCATGCTGAAAGGGCATTTTCCAGTTATGAACCCCAAGTTGGAAACAAAATCAGCTTTATTTGGTGAGCACTTTAATGGTCAAGAAGT
>JAXIVJ010011370.1:0-35000 GCA_036785665.1 Chirona hameri
AAATGGAGTTATTACTTGAAATGACTGAGGAGGCCGAAATATATTGTAAATTGATCATATTTTGCATATAAACAATCATACCGAAAGATATTTCATGTAAAGTTGATAAGCGGTCCACACTTAACGACCGGTACTCTCAAGTACTTTGTAACGAATTTCGGTTCACACCAAAATCTGGTATTGCTTTGTGACAAAATGGCATAAATACATACTTCTTGCACTATGTCTATTATGAATATATATGCCCCAATATCCTTCACAATCAACAAACATTGAATAAAATGGTATCCAAATTATCAGTTAACTCATGCACCCAACGACGGTCTAGTTATTGGTTGCAACCCTCAATTTGTGAAAACAATTGTCATAGTGGTTAGCCGTTTTCACGAAGGATTATTGCGCTGAAAAGATTCTGAAATATTTCTGAGAAGTTGTAAAAAGTTTTGGTATACAAGTCTTAGTATATAGAAGAGAGAGCCTCAGATCAGAATGAAGAAAGAGCCTCAATAGAGCTTTGACAGGATTTGGTGTCGTGGAAGAGCTGTGGCCTGGACCGAAATTGACAACTCTCCCCAATTTGCTTTTAAGAGTAATTTTTTTTCTCAGTGATGTTGCCCCATCCAGCCGTGACCGCATGCGGCCAATCAGCTCTCTCCAAGCAGTTACGCCCGTAGCCGGCACTCACCCATTATACCTGTGGAACACCTATGGCACCCGTTATACACCCGTTAAACCCGTGAAAACTCCATTCCGGTTTGGCGTATATATTCATTGATATATGCCGTACCGTATGTCGATGACCTTCGTTTCGCAGTGATTGCGTGTTGCTTGACATTGGTTGTGGCTCTGTAGTATCCGTCGTCGGATCTGATTGGCTTTCGACTGGAGTGAAGCGATGTAAAACTCGTATCCGTAAACTGTTTTTGTACGGTAATATAATTCTTAACACCTCCTTCTATGTTAGTTACAGCACAAACCTTCGCCCAAAACTGCACAACCTAAAACTGTCTGTAACTATCGTATCAAATGCGTCGGAAATGTACGAATTATACACCACTCGGTAGTATCCGTAAAATCGTTTGAAAACCTTAAAATCGCGTATATCACGTGCTTATAGCAATGTGGTACTGCAATGTAGAACTGCCGCTTTACTGTGTAAAATTCGTTCCGGAGAGACAGACAGACAGACAGACGCTTATCAAATAGTAATATAGATTATGGTTTATGGACATATTATGGTTTGTGCCTGCCGGCTGCCTCAACGTGGATATGTACGCATCTGTTTCAGTTCAGTTTATTGACAACGAACCATTCGACGTGGTGGCTTAATGTCAGGTTCATGTAAAAACAGATGACGAACGGTACATGCACTCACAAAAAAAATCAACACCTGCGCAGGGTGTCAACACCCCTAGCCCGTGTGATGCCCACACAACCTAAAATACGTCGCCTGGAAGGTGTTTTGTTTAGCACTCAGGGAGGTGTACCGGAACAACCGTGATCGCCGCTGCATGGGGTGTATAGGTTTAACGCAACACCCTTGATAACCGCTGCATGGGGTGTCGAGGTGTCGCAATACGCATGCGTGGGGTGTCGATTGACGCCTCAGCCGGGCGTATTGCGGGAGTTCGTTTACCATTTCTTTTTCAATTTCAATTTATTCAGACATCCCTACATGGGGACAAAGCACATGTCAGTAGGTACGGTTAAACAGTAAGTATATATGTATATACACACCCACACACGCATACACGAATACACGCCCACATATAGGCCATACCATTCACCAGCACACACTCAAACACGATCACCCATGAGGCAACACCAAAAGCCGAATGAGGCCCCAGGCGTCCTTGTTATTCTGAGCCAGAAGCCACCGGAGGGAGTCGGTAAGGCCACAGAGGGGCCGGGGGGTATCCAATAGCTCCCGGTCGACGCGCCCTCCGGCAACTCGCAATAGCGTCGCAAGGCTCCCTCCACACAGTACAAGTATATAATTTGCCAGCGAACCCGTGTTGCACGCGGAAGTCGCGTTGAGGGCAACAACACGCGCTAAATTGCTTAATAAAACACAGCGAAGGCGATGGTCACCGCGAAATGCATTGCTGAAGGCATTGAATAATGCGCGGCGAAGCACTACCTGCACGCTAGGTATCTGATCAAGAGAAGATAAGATCAAAAGAACGCAAGAAAGAACGCATTCACAACTCACAATTAGGTACGTATAACTCCGATCACGACAGCACGATTGACAGCCTTTCGCAACTCAACGGCAACTTGAACACTGGCAACGGTCGACGCACGCACCATGAACAACCTGCCGCGGTCAAGGCCGCGGCACAACTGGCGGGCGCGGCGGCGCGGCCGGCCGGCGGTGATGTGCGCGCGCAGCAACGCTGCGCCGCCGTCTGCGTGCGTCTACGTCACGACACCCCAAGCAGCGGCGACCGTCACACCTCTCCCAGTGGTGAACGAACTCCCGCAATACGCCCGGCTGAGGCGTCAATCGACATCCCCCGCATGAATATTGCGACACCTCGACACCCCATGCAGCGGTGAAGAACACACAATGCGATGGTGGTCGGCACTGACACACCACGCAGGTGTCTGACATGGGTGTATATAGCGAAGCATCAACAATGACACCCCATGCATGAGTAAATTTCAAAATTAACCCCTGTGGCAGGAGTTAACACCCGGGTCGTGTGTAGCGATTTTGTGAGTGCAGAACACAGGAAAATGCGCATACAGATGCATTACAAAGACATACAAGACAACATACAAGACAGCCCCCCCCCAACAAAAAAAAAACGAAGTCATCGAAAAAAGAAACCTGCCAATCAATTAAGTAGAGACGTGATATCACGGGACAGCTTGCGTGCAAGACAGAGTTCGCCATGGGCCGGGCTGGCCCTATGGGCCACAGGCTGGGCCTGGGTTGGGCCATGGCCGGGCCTTAACTTTAAGGAAATGACAGGGCTCCGGGCGGTGCCGGGCCTGATAATTTTGAAGTCATGCGCGCGTCGCACAAGCTCAGGTCAGAGCTCAAAAATATTTTAATCAGCAGTTCACTCCACTTCCATAGCAACACACAGTTGAGTGATATTGAGCTCACCATAATAAATATTGATTGAATAGTGTATCAACACTCAAATCAATGATAACAGTACAATCAGAGTTGTATGCAGTAGTACTAGACTCGTACAGAGTGCAGACTACAGAATAAGGATACCTACTAATACTCAGTCATCGTGTACATGAACACCTGCACAGGGACTTTTTGTCCTAAACATGATTGGCAGGGCCCCAATGTTAATTTTATAGATTTGAAGGTCATTCTTACCATGCAACGCCATAGGCCTAATGTTAAAATGTGACATTGGTAGGGCCCTGGCCAGCAGGGGCGTAACCACCACTGGGGTCACTGGGCATCAGTCCCCATTAACCAGTCGAGTTACTGGGGGGGGGGGGGGGGGGGGCTATTTTTTGCCCCCTCCCCCTCTCCCGTTATTTTGTAATAACTCTTACACAAACACAGCTATCGCCATCAAACTTGCAGTACCTTCTCTCACATCAATTCTACACATGTTGGCAAAAGGAAAAATATGAGGTTATGATAGGTCAACCGGGAATGACGTCAGAGTGACGTCATGTTCTTCGGTTTTGGTTGCAAAATAATGGTTTGCGGAAAACGCTGTCAAAGGTACGATGTTTGAGATAAACTCAATTGTCTTAAACCAAATTACTGACAATGGACCGGGCTATCAAACTGCTATCTCGGATTTTTTTAGTTTTTTTTTATTCAAAATTTTGAGAAATCCATTTTTTTTTTCAAACAAAATTTTCAAGAAAAAATCAATATTATAAAAAAACGGAATATATGTGATCGAGACGAGTGCGGTGAATATGTGTGCCAAATTTGAAGTCGATATCTTCAAAAATGACTGAGTTATGACCTTTAAATGACAAAAGTCGACCACCTCTCACAGCATTACTATGCATAAAAAACGCATTTCCATTTTTGCTTTTTACTTCTATTTATATGGAACAAACAATGTTATAAGGTCATTTTACGCGTTCTAGACGATAAACAAACCCATAAACATGTGTTACAACGCCTAATGACCGTAATTTGCAGTTTGACCTCGTGACCTCGGATGACTTTGACCTGACCCAAGGTCATAAACAGCTTAGAAAGGTACTTAGAAGTGTCAGACGCACGAAACATACCGATTTATCGGCAGCTTATGCGTTTAATATCGCAATTTTGCGCGACAATTCCATCCATCGAGACCTTTTGACACGGTCAAACATTTTGTACTTGACCTGACCTGTGACGTCATCGGTGACCCCGAGGTCAACAATATTATGTTTCCCTCGATAAATTTCCAAGGGCTATCGAATGTCGTTTGAATTTTACATTCGGTCCAGTAGTTCCGGAGATCCGAGGGGGGGGGGGGGGGGGGGGAATAGCCCCCCCCCCCCAGTAAGTCGCGTTATGAAATATACCCCAGTAACTCGCGGGTTAACATTTTCGGATTTTAACATTACGCCTATGGGCGTTGCATGGAAAGAATCGACTTCAAAGTGCCTCTGTCCCCACCTACTTTCGAAAGGTGATTACGCCTATGCTGGCCAGGGGCTCCGCCACATGGGGACGTGGGGGAGACGTGTCCCCCCCAACATTTTCGGATTTTAACATTACGCCTATAAGCGTTGCATGGAAAGAATCAACTTCAGAATGCCTCTGTCCCCCCTCCCCCCCCCCCCCAACTTTCGAAAGGTGGCGGCGCCCTTGGGCCTGGTCCTACCAGGCCTATAGAAAACAACCTGAAATGATGACAGAAAATGCCAGCACCTGCAATGCTGAAAATCAAAATTCGTAATCCATTTAACAAATAAAGCATTAACTAACCAATATCATCAACCCCATTGACCATTGTGCATGAGAGGCGTCATCATTTCGCAAGTATGGGCATTAGGCATTCACAGGAAATTCGAAGTTCAAACCCCTACAAACAGTTTATGGAACTTCAAGTGTTCGAAATGTCGCTGTCAGACATGCAAGATTAAATCTTACCCATTGAGAACATCTTCAATCAATATTTTGATCCGTTTTGTCGAAACAACACCCCACAACACTAACAGGTTAGCTCACACCAAGGTCATAAATTTAAGTTCACACAGGGTACGCTAGCTCAAACGTTACATGCTTTCAAGTTTCAACTTGAAACTTTTTTATGACGTATGCAGTTTCCAAACTAGCACCAATTGATATTGTAGCATCTATGGCTAAAAGCTTGCATTTGTACGTTGCATTTCACGTACGTGGAAAGTATTGTGTCACGTGGAAAAGTATTGTATTTGAGCATATTAATGATTAAAACTCTCTTTGATATTATGGCTACTGGCACTGGGCACTGGCTACGTCATTAGTTTACACTTTACAATGAACAGTCATTTGTCGGCACATATGATATGTCTGCACTCTGCACAACTCGCACTCCGCAGTGCCGCCATTTGCATTGGAGACTCGGTCGCGTTATTTTGTTTTTGGTAGACGAAGAAGTGCCACATATAGATATTGCTTTGAAATTCGGCGTGGGCATCGTCCAGTTATCGCTAGATGTGGCGGTTATAGGGCCTTGGATGTGGCACTTCTTTGTCTACCAAAACAAAATACGCAGCTCGGGAGAGTCGGGAATTCGGGTTGGCTATCAGGCGACTACGGTGGGATCAGCACTCCAAGGCGATATGTCAGGTCCCGCTGTCGCCCCAGTGGTTCCCGAATCCCGAGCCTCGTTTTCGCAAGACGGTGCCCAAGATGTGTGCGTTCAGTGAGGGCATGGTATTAATCCATCACCGAAATCTTAATCCATCACCGAAATGACCACTTTCTCTGACTTCCATGTTAAAGCATCACCATTTATGTATCAAGCTTTTATCCTCACCTCACCTCACCTCACCTCACCTCACCTCACCTCACCTAACTTAACCCTTGTAGCCAGTTTAAATATTTATATAGAAGTCCATCGGCCGAAATCCTCAATGTGTCATGACATTTCGGTGATTTTAAGTCATTTACGGTGATGAAGTTAGTAATTTCGGTGATGGGATTAATTTATTCTCTTCACATTGAGTTCTCAGTTGAGTCAGTCCTCGTTGAATAAATTACGTCATCCTTAAATATAGCTTTGTACTTGCAACAAGTTCAAATGGCTGTGAATTTGCTAAATTTCTGATTCTTTATCAAATTCAAGCCCAGAAATGACACATTAACACATGTTATTTGTAAATTACTACAATACACATCCTTGCTTATATCAAAACGTCATCAAAACGCAAAATTGTGGTTTATTGGTTTTAAGATCAATGCGTCGACTTCACCGCACTTCGATTACACGCATGCTGGACCAAGAAGTTACACGGCACATGCCATAACCTAGCGCAACGACAAAGTTTCTTGGCTGAAGGCGAGGCGTTGAAGGAAACAGTAGTTGGCCGGTGGGTCGGATTTGTTTTGCCATTTTGTAAATGTTGGTATCGTGACTCAAAATGTGATACGTTAAGAAGGTAAGTATTTGCTGTGGGGGAATATCCCTGACTCAATCACCAAGTTTTGTTTGATCCCCATTAAATCCAAGTTTAACTCTGGGATCATGAAGTATCAGCTATCATTTGCTCTGATTACATAACATGTCTTGTTTCTTTGTTTAATCATCAAGTTATCTTTGTGCCAAAACACCTTTGTCTTATGTTACATGTATTTACTACTTAACCTCATTGTTTAGTTGTTCCTTGCATTGTTTGGCCCAGAGTATTTTCACAGTATATGCTGCAAATTCAATACATATTTACCAACTACCAACTACCAGTGGGTGGCTTACATGGCATGGATGAAATCTTCTGTCCTTGATTTTGGCATGCTCGCCACTGGGCGCCAAATGACCACAGCAGTCGGTGCGCCATAAGCAAGGGCGTCGTCATGCGCGTCGCCACCAATGGGGACACTATGGACATTGTCCCTAGTAATCTTCACCCATCTCTAATATGGTCCCATGTTAATGTACACGTGCACTTGGATTTGTCCCCACGAACTGTCTTTATATATTTTAAGGTCATTCTTACCATGCAACGCCATAGGCCTAATGTTAAAATGTGGCATTATTGGTAGGGCCCTGGCCCTACCAGACCTATAGAAAATGACACCCATGGCCATAAGCCACAATAACCATGATATACTTACATGTGCTTTCTTTTCACATTTATAGTATAATACAAGTGAATATGCTAGGAAGCCGTACAAAGTCTAACCAAGTGACTAGAATTCGATATCACTACATCCAACAGAGAACCTGAAGAGTAAGTAGCCGCAGTAACACTTTGTAAAAGAGAGTAGTCGGCTAAAAAATCAGACAAGACGCGTTTCGCAGGATCACTGGCGGGTTTGAAAAAGTCACAGTTTAGAGCACCACAAATTAAAATCTTAGTCGTAGGATGATCTATGAGCAAGCGCTGATATTGATTTACGAGGTCCAATAAATCCACCTCTAGATCCGCAACACTTCGCCTGGGAGGACGGTAAAGCGTACCACAAATGAAGCGACGTCTCGAATCGGGCTTGACTAGTGTCCACAGGCATTCCAGTCTGCTGTTCGGCACCGCAGCGGTGGTCACCTTCAGCGGAGATACACTGAGGCCGTCCCTGGCCGCCAGAGCCACCCCTCCGTATCCACGGCCGTCCGGTCGGTCGGCGCGGTAGAGGCGGTACCCGGGCAGCACCAGGAGGCGGCCCGGGGTGGCCGGCTTCAGCCACGTCTCGCATAGTCCAAGTAGGTCGATATTCTGGTCGTGAAGTACAACTGAAAGCTCAAGGAGCTTTGGCTTCAATGATTGTATGTTTAGAAGCCCGTAGACGAGACCGGGGCCAGATAGAATCGGCGAGTGTCCGTCTCTGCGCTGGCCGCCTCTACTCCCCGGTGCCGGGCCTCGGACGCGCGTCTGCCACGCCTGGTTCGGCGGTGGCGGTCCAGGAGCCAGCTGATTGGTTGCTGAGTACAACCGACCCCGCGGCCGGCACGCGATCAGCTGATGCCGGGACTCGGTCGAGGTAAAGGTCGTCTGAACTGGAGCGGCTCGGTCGCTGGGAACGGGCCGGCGGCGGCCGGGCTCCAGGCGTCAAAACCCGCACCAGGGAATTCACGACGGCCAGCAAGACAGCAAGACAATTATATGCTTAATCTGAATTGGCCGGGCGGTCCTGGGCCTCAATATGATCAATTTTACTGGGACTGGCCGGGCCCTGGTCTTGGTGTTCATGGGCCTGGGCTGGGCAGGTTGGTGGGACCGTGGCGAACACTGGTGCAAGCTCTGCACGAGTTCGAGATCTGGAGATGGCCGGCGACAGGCAGTTCCAGGACGCGGCGGTGTGGTAAGAAAAGGTTCTGCGTGTCAGTGAGAGACGGAAAGAAGGCAGCTCCAGTGCACCAGCCGTTGTAGCCCGTGTGACACGCTGCAGGACACAGTGGTACGGGGGATGAACAGGCACCGAGTCGCCGCCGGGGCCCGTGAATCGGTGAGAGCTCTCACAACTGCCAGTCTATCACGGTAGGTGACAAGCTCGCCGATATTGTGCCAGCCCAGAGCCCTCACAGTCGCCGTAATGTGATCACGCTTACGAGCCTCGGAGACGACTCTGGCTGCGAAGTTAACCACCCTTTGCATCCTGTTAAGATGGCACGCTGCTGCCCCACCCCTGACAGAGAGGCAGTAGATAATATGAGGGAACACATGGGCCTGGATGAGGAGTTTATAAGCTTCCGGTGTGAGATGGTGCCTAATTTTAAAGAGACAGAAAAGGATGGAGTTACACTTCATGGTCTATGTGGTTCTCCCATGTAAGGTTACTGTCGATTGTGACCCCCCAACATCTTCACGCACCGGGAGGGAGTTAGAATATGGCCGGAAATGTTGAGGTGAAAGGATGACGATTTTGTCAAAGATTGATGGGTACCGATAAGGAGCAAGGTAGTTTTGGCGGGATTCATTTTCAAGCAGTTGGACGCATAGGCGTAGGAACAGGGGGCTAGGGGGGCAATTGCCCCCCACACTTTTGAAAGTGGAGGGGCCAACCATATGTTTTGCCCCCCACACTTTTTATCCGTAAGTTAACCCAGGACTGACACCCATTGATGAAGAATTACACCTGAGATCGCCCGAGGGCCCTGAAGTGCACCGAGGGCCCCTGAGATCGATCGAGGGCCCCTGCGATACACCGAGGGCCCCCTGAGATACACCGAGGGTCCCCTGAGATGCACCGAGGGCCCCTTGAGATGGACGGAGGACCACTAAGATGCACTGAGGGCCCCTCATCGACCGAGCGCCCCTGAGATCGACCGAGGGCCCCTGAGATACACAGAGGGCCCTCTGAAATCAACCGAAGGTCCACTGAAATGCACCGATGGCCGCCTGAAATGCACCGAGTGCCCCTAAGATCAACTGAAGGCCCCTGAGATCGACCGAGGGCCCCTGAGATGCACCCAGGGCTCCCTGTGGTGCACCAAGGGCCCCCTAAGATCGACCGAGGGCCCCCTGAGATCGAACGAGGGCTCCTGAGATTCACTGAGGGCCCCTGAGATCGACCGAGCCCCCGCCCCTCCTCCCCCCGGTCGGTTTCAGAGGGCCCTCAGTCGATCTCAGGGACCTTCAGTGCATTTCAGGGGGCCCTCGGTTGATCTCATGGGCCCTCGGTGTATCTCAGGGGCCCTCGGTGTATCTCAGGGGCCCTCGGTCGATCTCAGTGGGCCCTCGGTTGATCTCAGTGGACCCCCAGTGTATCTCAGAGGGCCCTCGTTCGATCTCAGGGAGCCCTCGGTCGATCTCAGCTAGGGCCCCTGAAATCGCCTGACCGTCCACTGATATGCACCGAGGGCCCCGGAAATACACCGAGGGCCCTGAGATACACCAGGTTACCCTGATATCGACCGAGACCCCCTAAGATCGACCGAGGGGCCCCTGAGATCGAACAAGGGCCCCTGAGATACACCGATGGCCCACTCAGATTGACCGAGGGCCCAATCAGATCGACCGAGAGCCCCCTGAGATACACTGCGGGCCCATGAGATCACCCGAGGGCCCCTGAAATCGGCTGAGGGCCCCCTGAAATGCACCGAGGGCCCCTGAGATCGGCCGAGGGCCCTCTGAAACCGACCGAGGGCCCCTGAGATCGACCGACCGCCCACTGAGATGCACCTAGGGCGCCGGAGATACACAGCGGGCCCCCTGAGATGCACCGAGGGCCCTCTTAGATACACCGAGGGCCCTCTCAAATCGACCGAGGGGTCCTGAGCCAGACTGAGTGCCCCTGAGATCGACCGAGAGCCCCCTGAGATGCACCGAGGGTTCCCTGAATACACAGATGGCCCTCTGAGATGCGCCGAGGGCCCCTAAGATGTACGGAGGGCCCTCTGAAATACACCGAAGGCCTCCTCAAATCGACCAAGGCCCCCCAGACATCGACCGAGGGCCCCCTGAGATACAACGAGGGTATCGACGAGGATATCAGGCGCACCCCACATAACTTCATGCGTCGCCTGCTGATGTTTGAAACATGCATTGACCCTGTTAAGTATGTACATCTTCCGTAACCCGCCGGGGCACCAGACTGGCACATGAAGTCACCTCGTTCGGTTTCGCATTGCTGGCGTACCAATGCACCAAGCGCAATCCTGGCCGCTGATATCGCTGTCATGGGGCCGCCTATATAGCTAGAAATTGTGTGTAGCCGTTCCACACCGTTCACGATTGTATTGCTTAACCCGCGCCGTGCCAGTGCTCGGCGCCACCTTCGCCATGCCGGTGTGTGTGTGTGTGTGTGTGTGTGTGTGTGTGTGTGTGTGTGTGTGTGTGTGTGTGTGTGTGTGTGTGTGTGTGTGTGTGTGTGTGTGTGTGTGTGTGTGTGTGTGTGTGTGTGTGTGTGTGTGTGTGTGTGTGTGTGCGTGCGTGCGTGCGTGCGTGCGTGCGTGCGTGCGTGCGTGCGTGCGTGCGTGCGTGCGTGCGTGCGTGCGTGCGTGCGTGCGTGCGTGCGTGCGTGCGTGCGTGCGTGCGTGCGTGCGTGCGTGCGTGCGTGCGTGCGTGCGTGCGTGCGTGCGTGCGTGCGTGCGTGCGTGGGTGCGTGCGTGCGTGCGTGCGTGCGTGCGTGCGTGCGTGTGTGGAGGGGGTGCATCGCTTCCCCCTCGAACTCGGGAACGTAGACAAAAACCGAAAATACCGTTCGAAAGCTCCTCAAACATAATTTTGAAACTATTTCTGTCATGTTCTGGCTCAGGTCAATATTCAGGTCACAAGAAGCCATGAAAGGTCAGATTTTCCAGTTTTAAGACTTCGCTCCAGAAACCCTGAAATATATCGGGAACTACGATAGATAGGAAAACAGGAGAACACAAGCAATCGAAAGCTCTTGAAAAATGGAATCGCCAAAATGTGCTAAAAGTTTAGCTCAGGTCAACAGTTTAGGCTCCAGAGCCAGTGGCGTACAGAACAGAGTATACGGTCATTCAGGGCATGACCTGGTCCGTTGAACCCGAGGCGCCCATGCAAAGCTGGCGCCCCTCCGATCAGTGAGTGACGGCCAGTGACGGCGTCACTCCGGCCAGTGAGGACGCCCCTCCGATCAGTGACCGCGCCCCTCCGGCGTGTGACAGCGCCCCTGCGACTAGTGACTGCCCCTCTCCGGCCCGTGACGGCGCCCCTCCGGCTAGTGACGGCGCCCCCTCCGGCCAGTACGGTGCCCCTCCGGATAGTAATGGCGCCTCTCCGGACAGTGACGGCGCCCCTCCGACCAGTGACGGCGCCTCATCGGACAGTGACGGCGCCTCTCCCGCCAGTGACCGCGTCCCTCCGGTGAGTGACGGCGCCCCTCCGACTAGTGAATGACCCTCTCCGGCCCGTGACGGCGCCCCTGGCCAGTGACGGCGCCCCTCCAGCTAGTGACTCACTGGCGGATCCAGGGGGGGGGGGCGGCAGGGGCAAAATCCCCCTCCCATCCCAAGCTCGACATGGGCGGCAATAGACATTCCCCCCCAAAAAACGCTGAAACTGGCGATGAAAAATGGGTACCTACTGCCTGCAAAAAAAAATAACTTCTTGCAAAAGAAATATTTGTTTTTCCTCGTTCGTGTTTCCTCTATTTTGTAGCATTTTGGTAGCAGTAGGGATAGGGAAAGTGGCGCGTCTGACGCTATTAGCCGTTTCCACGAAGGATTTTGCGTTTGGGGCGTTTGAGGCGTTTGGGGCGATTGGGGCGATTGGGGCGTTTGGGGTAAATGGGTGGTTTGGGGCCAGTGGTTTTTGTTGTTGTTAAAGAGCTTTGGCCACGTGACACGGTGTTTGGTCAAAAACTCAAAAACTCAAAAATATCCAAAACTCCAAAATCTCCAATACTCTAAAACTCCAAAACTTCAAAACTCAAACTCCAAAACTCCAAAACTCCAAAACCCCAAAACTCTAAAACTAAAAAACTCGAAAACCCAAGAACTTCAAAACGCCAAAAAACAAACATTACAACAAATTCAAAAAATCCAAAATTCCAAAACTTCAAAATCCCAAAATTCAAAAAAGAAGTTTAAAACCAAAACCCCAAAAATGTACAACCAACCTTCGGACCGGCGATGCCCCATAGCATTGCCCCGCGCATATCCGAATAACCTAAGATTGGTTGTATCCGAATATCCGAATAACCGAAGGTTGGTTGTATCCGAAGGTTGTTTGCACCACTGGAATAACATTATTCGGAATTTTGAAATTTTGGAATTTTGGAATTTTGACATTAGGAATTATGGAGTTTTGGAGTTTTGGAATTTTGAAGTTTTGGTGTTTGAGTTTTAGAGTTTTGGAATTTTGGAGTTTTGGAGTTTTGGAATTTTGGAGTTTTGGAGTTTGGGAGTTTGGGAGTTTTGGAGTTTTTGACCAAACACCGTGTCACGTGGCCATAGCTCTTAACACTGGCACCAAACCACCCATTTACCCCAAACGCCCCAATCACCCCAATCGCCCCAAACGCCCCAAACGCAAAATCCTTCGTGAAAACGGCCGTTTTCACGAAGGATTTTCCGTTTGGGGCGATTGGGACGATTGGGGCGTTTTGGGTAAATGGGTCTATAGCTCGTAAGAACACGGCTTTTCCCGGTGATTTTTGGTATCAATCGCAACTTTATGTATTAATGCATTTTTCTAGAAATTATATTTTAATGATAACACCATACCTTACTTAAAATAAGCAATTTCATCTTAAGCTAGCTCTGGTGTTGCCAGATGGCTGGGGTTTTTGTGCGACGCCATCTTGCTCGAAGCCTGGAAGTGGCTGGTTCGGGAAATGGTCATATTTTGCAACGAAATGGTTTTCAGGAATAATAGCTGTTTTCACGAAGGATTTTGCGTTTGGGGGTGTGGGGCGATTGGAGCGTTTGAAGTAAATGGGTCTATAACTCGTAAGAACACTGCTTTTGCCGGTGATTTTTGATATCAATCGCAACTTTATGAATTAATGCATTTCTTAAACTAGCTCTGGTGATGCCAGATGGCTGTGGTGGTTTGGGTCGTTTGGTGAGATTCCATCTTGCTCGAATCCCGGATGTGCGGGGTTCGGGAAATGGTCATATTTTGCAAAGACATGATTTTCAGGAATAATAGCTTATTTCAATGAAAACTAGAGGAATTAGTCCATTCATATTTTCAGTCATATTCCTTTTTTCATAGCAATCATTAATTATAATTAGCGATTTCGTTTTGATCATTTGTTGTAAGATGACGAGAATGCTGGATCCGGCTCTGCGCTGGCTCCGCGCAGGCGCCGCCGCCCGGTAACCATGGCGACCACGTGACTCCGGCCCAGCCGGCCCGTTACCATGGCGACGAGCCAGCCGGTCGCCTGACGTCACGTTGCGCATGTGCAGAGCCGTGGTCTGCGCCCAGCCTGTTCTGTGTCTGTTCGATCTAGAGCAGCAATTTTTGAGTTTTCAGTACCAGTGGCTGCAGAAAGCCCGCATGTTCCGTGGGTTTATAAGTGTTTTTTTTCTTCTGAGGTTCTTTCAGCCTTTTATGAGATTCATCAATTAGTCAATTGATCAAATCAAGAACATTTGGTGTGATTCGTTGCTTAAATAAATGAGTAAGGATTGTTCCGGTTTTCAGAAACCAACGAAGTTACCGCTCTAAATTGGACGATCGCAGCGGGACGGAGCGACGATGAATTAAGGCCTGTCTATGCTTTTGACATTTGATTGCATTTTTCATCATAATGTTATATTTTTTTGTCATTAATATCTTCAATTTTGCCCTAACTAACTGTCAATTGCGTATTTTAGTTAATCAAAGCTAGTATATTAGTATACTTTTAGCCTCTTTTTAGGGCGTTTGCGGTATGTTTTGTAGAAGGAACTAACACAACACAAAATTGCCAGTTTTGCTTCTGAATGTGAATATTCTAAGCAAACTAACGGGAAATATTGCATTGTAAGAGCATATACTTATTCATGAATTCATAAAATTGCGATTGATACCAAAAATAACCGGGAAAGTCTTGTTCTTACGAGTTATAGACCCAATCGCCCCAAACGCCCCAAACGCCCCAATCGCCCCAAGCGCCCAAAAAGCCCCAATCGCTCCAAACGTAAAATCCTTCGTGAAAACGGCTAATAGCTCATTTCAATGAAAACTAGATGAATTAGTCCATTCATATTTTCAGTCATATTCGCTTTTGAAAGCAAGAAGTAAGGATAATAAGCGATTTCGTTTTGATTATTTGTTGTAACATGACGGAAATTCTGGCTCCGGCTCTGCACTGGCTCTGCGCAGGCGCCGCCGCCCAGTCACCATGGCGAACGGCAGGGCTGGTAACCTGACATCACGTTGCCCACGTGACTCCGGCGCAGGCCGACTGGTCACCATGGCGACCGGGCGGCCGATCGCCTGACGTCACGTTACGCATGCGCAGAGCCGTGGTTTGCGCCTAGGAATGCCGCCCGATCGATCTAGAGCAGCCATTTTTGAGTTTTCAGTACCAGTGGCCGCAGAAAGCCAGCATGTTTCATGGGTTTATAAGTGCTTTTTCTAAGGTCCTTTCAGCGTTTTGTGAGATTCATCAATTAATCAAATAATCAAATCAAGAACATTTGGAGTGATTCGTTGCTTACATAAATGAGTAAGGATTATTCCGGTTTTCGGAAACCAACGAAGTTACCGCTCTAAATTGTGCGATATCAGCGGGACAGCGCGACGCTGAATTAAGGCCTGTCTATGCTTTTGACATTCCATTGCATTTTTCATCATAATATTATATTTCTTTGCCATTAATATCTTCAATTTTGCCCTAACTAACTGTCAATTGCGTATTTGTTTAATCAAAGCTGATTATCTAGGATACTTTTTAGCCTCTTTTGGGGCGTTTTCGGTATGTTTTGTAGAAGGAACTAACACAACCCAAAATTGTCAGATTTGCTCGTGAATTTGAATATTTAAAGCAAATTAACGGTAAATATTGTATTGTAAGAGCATATACTTATAAATGAATTCATCAAATTGAGATTGATACCAAAAATCACCGGAAAAGCCGTGTTCTTACAAGCTATAGACCCATTTACCCCAAACGCCCCAATCGCCCCAATCGCCCCAATCGCCCCAAACGCCCCAATCGCCCCAAACGCAAAATCCTTCGTGAAAACAGCTATTAGCCGTTTTCAAGAAGGATTTTGCGTTTGGGGCGATTGGGGCGTTTGGGGCGTTTGGGGCGATTGGGTCGTTTTGGCTAAATGGGTGGGTTGGTTAAGAGCTATGGCCACGTGACACGGTGTTTGGTCAAAAACTCCATAACTCTAAAACTCCGAAAAACTCCAGTAACTCCAAAAACTCCCAAAACTCCAAAAACTCCCAAAACTCCAAAACTACAAAACTCTAAAACTCCAAAACTCCGAAACTCCGAAACTCCAGAACTCCAAAACTCCAAAACTCCAAAACTCCACTCCCAAACTCCAAAACTCCAAAATTTCCCACCCCAAAAAAAATCCAAAATGTCAAAATTCCAAAATAAAGAAAGGCCCAAACCAAAACCCATAAAATGTACAACCAACCTTCGCACCGGCGAGGCCCCATAACATTTCCCCCGCGCATATCCGAATAACCTAGGATTGGCTGTATCCGAATATCCGAATAACCGAAGGTTGGTTGTATCCGAGGGTTGGTTGCACCATTGGAATAACACTATTCGGAATTTGGAAATTTTGGAATTTTGGGAGTTTTGGAGTTTTAAAGTTTTGAAGTTTTGGAGTTTTGGAGTTTTGGAGTTTTGGAGTTTTTGACCAAACACCGTGTCACGTAGCCATAGCTCTTATCACTGCCCCCCCCCCCATTTACCCCAAACGCCCCAATCGCCCCAAACGCCCCAAACGCCCCAATCGGCCTAAACGCAAAATCCTTCGTGACAACGGCTATTTTGGAATGATTCACATCCAATGTAAGTTATAATTTTTCCACTCAGCCTTTGGTCTCCTGCTGCCTGCTCGGTGGCAGAGGAGCGCGTGAGTGAATTTCCTTGTATCACTGGCGGATTCAGGGGGAGGGGGCGGCAGGGGCAAAAGCTCCCCATTCCAAGCTCGACAGGGGCGGCAATAGAAATTATCCCCCCAAACAAACAAACAAAAAGAAAACGCTGAAACTGGCGATAGAAAATGGGTACTGCCTGCCAAAAAAAATAACTTCTTGCGAAATAAATAAATATGTTTTTGCCTCGTAAGTGTTTCCTCTATTTGGTAACATTTTGGTAGCAGTAGGGATAGGGAAAGTGGCGCGTCTGACGCTATTTTAGAGTGATTCACAACCAACGTAAGTTATAATTTTACACGCAGCGTCGCAGCCCTTGGTCTCCTGCTGCCTGCTGGGTGGCAGAGGAGCGCGTGAGCGCATTTCCTTGCGTAGGTACCTATGTTGTGTGGAATATTTCTACTAGTATTAAGTAGGGTAATAAGGTTCATTAAAAAATCACAATGTTCTTCCTTTTGTAGCTGGGGCATTCCACGACAAATAGACAAAAACAAAGTGAAAAATTACACCGTCATGTCACCGATGTCGCCAAAAATTGGTAGATGGGGTGCTAAAACGAGCTGTGAAAGTTGTAATGCAATGCAAGCAATGGTTCCAGAGATATTGCCTCGGGCATTTTAATAAGGTCAGGGTGCAGGTCAATCTTTGTCAGCCCATATGGCGTGGAATTTATGAAGCAATATATATGTATTATATGTCATTATAATTATTGCAATGAGCTGTTTTATAACATGATGATGTTGATTTTTTCATTTTGGAAAATTTGCAAATTTAGTAGATACGTTTTCGAAATTGTACAACTTTTTTGGGTACCTCTTCTCAAACGTGTTTCTAATTTTTTGTTATGCTATTCTTACGTGTAAGGACGTGTCAATTAAGTGCACAAATAAAATTGAGGGATATTTGCCTCCAAATATCTCAAATTTTGTCATTTTACATGCTATTTTATATGTAAAAAAATATGCTATTCGCTAATAACTTTTGACTGAATACAACTAGAATCAGGGGTGTAACTTTGGAAATGACATTGGGGATGCAAATCGTAGCGGAGGCCTCCTAGCAAGTTGTCAGGGGGGCCTCCTGACAAGTAGTCAGGGGGCCTCCCCTAGTTCCTCGCCCCTGATATGCCTGCAAGTAAGCCACGTTAAGAAAAGTATGTGTTGCCACTCACGTGCTATCCCTCCCCCCCCCGCCCCCTCCCCGGCTAACAACCTTTGGGGCATTACAAAGTAAGACAACCCAAATTTTCACATTTGCCGTCCGACCATTTTTAATTTTCTTGAAAAGTTCTGCACTGGGGGTTTCAAGGGCGGGGAATTCATTGGTGGTGACCCCAAAAAATAAAAGATACGGCCTTCCGTATTTTCCCAAGTTCACTGTGCAGGCCTAATTTTGACGACCTAATTTTGACGAAAAAAAACTCCGAAACATAAAAAGCGATTTTGATAAACTTTTTTTGTTTGGATCAGGATTGGTCGAAGAACAATTTGGCAATCACGGATTTTCTTTTAAAAAAATCGCATGACCTCGTGACCTACTTTTTGCGCCGTGACCTTGACCTGTTAGAAACTGAAATTAACATTTTCGTCTGATGACGATGTAAACTTCATCGATGTCCTTTCGTATAAAAGAAATACAAAAATGGGGTTCGACCTGTACACATTATTTTTCAGTCTTGTAATACTGACATAATACGCTGTTCGGGCACCTGTCTGTCGATAACTTCGCATCTACTTGACATACGCTTTCGAAACAAAGTTCAGAGTGACTCCTGACGACGAAACCTCTCGGTTGGTGCCTGTCACACCAAAATAAGGTCGCCATATGACCTGCCAGGCCAATACAACGTAACGTGCCCAAACAGCGTATTGTGTCAGCATTGCAAGGCTCAAAAGTAGTCTTTTTACGGGTCAAACCCAACTTTTTATATTTTTATACGAAAGGACATCGATGGAACTCAAATCGTCATCAGACGAAAATTTTAATTTCAGTTTCCAACAGGTCAATGTCACAGCGCAAAATGTCACGAGGTCACGTGAAGAAAAAAATGAAAATCGAAAATCTGAGATTACCAGATTGTTCGTTGACTAATCCCGATCCAAACAAAAAGTTTATCAAAATCGCTTCTTTGGTCTCGGAGTTATTGGTCGTCAAAAATAGGTCTGCGCAGTGAAATTGGGAAATTTTCGGAAGGCCTTATCTTGGAATATATATATATATATATATATATATATATATATATATATATATATATATATATATATATATATATATATATATATATATATATATATATATATATATATATATATATATATATATATATATATATATATATATATATATATATATATATATATATATATATATATATATATATATATATATATATATATATATATATATTTGGGGGGGGATTTTTTTTGGTCACCACCAATGAATTCCTCACCCTTGAAACGCCCAGTACGCAACTTTTCAAGAAAATTACAAATGGTCGGACGGCAAATTTGAAGAACAAAAAATGGTTTTCTTACTGTGGAAGTCCCCAAAAGTAGTTTTTACAGGTCGAACCCCACTTCTTCTTTTTATACGAAAGGACATCAATGAAACTCAATTCGTCGTCAGACGAAAATATTAATTTCAGTTTCCAAGAGGTCAAGGTCACGGCGCAAAAAGTAGGTCACGAGGTCACGTGACAAAAAACAAAAAATCGAAAATCCGTGATTGCCAAATTGTTCTTCTGCTATTCCTGACACATTAAAAGTTTTCAAAATAACTTTTTTTAGTCTCGGAGTTATTGGTCGTCAAAATTAGGCCTGTACTTGGGAACTTGGGAAAATACGGAAGGCCGTATTTTGGAAATGTTTATTTTTATTTTTTGGTCACCAGTCCTTCATGCAGGGACACATCTTCAGCCCCATCCCGTTCCAGCTCATTCAGCCAGACCCAAACACGTTCCAATTCAGATTCATAATTGATGGGGTTCCCATTCCCAACCATTTCAGCATATTTCACTTTTTGTGGTGCAAAAAAAATATACGTTCTGACCCAAACCCGTTCCAACCCGTTACATTTCCAAAAAAATGCCCCATTCCCACCCATTCCATCCCGTTCAATTCCTATACGGGATTCCCATTCAATGAAGGGCTCTATGACTCACCACCAATTAATTCCCCGCCCTTGAAACCCCCCAATGCACAACTTTCAAAGAAAATCAAAAATGGTCGGACGGCACCCACCGGCTGTCTTACCACGTCCACGTCCACGTCCAGTGTTGTTTTTACCACGTCCAGTGTTGAATGCCCCCTTTGCTTTTGACTGCGACTGTGACTGCGTCCCCACCCCAGTCAAAAAAATCCGTGGTGACGCCCCTGTGGATGACCTACGAACTGTTTCTGTTCACTGCTATGTCTCTTTGTGATATGAGCTAATGGTTCATATGCGCAAAATGTAATATCAGTAAAGCCTCTGCAAAATGCCCACAAGAACGTGCAACTTTGAGTATTACCAAGGCAAGCAAAATAGACAATGAGGTTGTCATTTATGCATGAACCAAAAACTGCCCAAACCAAAAACCATCAGCATAGAACGTCTGCTACATGCACAATTGTGCAGTTTTTGGTATTTCGCAGCCTGAGCGGCCAGCTCTTTCTCTTTTTTCCGTCTCCGTTTTTGGAAGCCACTTGCGTTTCTCCACATCGTGTTAACCCTCGCCCTACGGGAGCTTTTTTCACCTTCGTCCTGCGGGGGGGGGGGGGGGGGGGTGAGGGGAGGGGGCTGACAGGCCCCCTGTTAATTTCCAAACCAAGCAACTTAGAGCAATGCGGTAAGAACCAGCATGTTGCCTATCATGCGAGGAATCTAACAGTATGCGATTTTTAGGTTTCCGGTCAACGGGTGACCTTCCAGGTCAAGTGAATGACCTCGGATTTACCACGTCCAGAACACCGATTTTACCAGCGTCCAGAACAGCGAACAGAACAGCGAACAGAACAGCGAACAGCGATTACCACGTCCAGAACAGCGAACAGCGACAGGCTCTTCAGAAAACCTCAAAATATAAATTGATAAATGTAAATAAAAAGGCATGTTCCTAGACCAGTTTTGGCTCAGAAATACAGGAAAGGTAATTATTTGTTCGTATCTTGTCAAAAAAGTCAAAAAAGTTATTTGAAAAAATGACGTCATCAGTTTCTTACACTTAGGGAGCCATCACTCAGTCAAAAATGAAGATATTACTTTGAAATTTGGTATGAGTATTGTCCATACTCAGTTCTCTTACATATATTCCGATTTTTCTAACATCTTTGAAAATTTTGATTTGTGGGGATTTAAAAAACAAAACAGTTTTTTATTTTAGGGATCAAAAACAGTTTTTTTTTAAATCCGAGATTGCCGTTTTAAAGAGAATGCCATTTTGTATCTTTGGTGAATTGCGTTTGCAATTTACTTTAAAACTCTGTTTTCTACCATTTTTCAAATATTTATCTTTTTTCCACCAACATGACGTCATCAAAACATGATTATCTCCCAAACTGCTTAACCAATTTTTTTTTACAACATGCGTATAATTGTTGTAAACTTAGCTACCAAAAATTTCAGCAAGATGCGCCGCACGTGTAAAAAGCTATTCAAGAAAAACCTCAGGGGGGGGGGGGGGGGGGGGGCTGTCAGGCCCCCCCCCTAAGGCGAGGGTTAACAAGTGGATGCCACCTGCGAATCAAGGGAGTGAATTACTCAGTTAATACTATGCTAATGCTTCCATAAATGTGCTCCTCGTGTCAACCTTGCACTGAGATCGAAGATAAAGTGGAGCAACTGTTAGCCTGTTTGACACATCAAATCGTGGAAAAACATGACGCCTGGATCAGGGCCGGCGCCACAAATTTTTGATAGGGGGGGGGGGGGGAGACGGGGACGGGTCCATTTTAATTTAATTGTAGAAAATCGAGTTTTGACGCAAATATCAAATAAAAAACGTCAAAAGAACGGAAATGATAGTCTCTACAAATACCCCAGTGACTGCCGGGCTAACAGCGCCTTCAAGGTACTAAGCTATGGAAAACATCATTTTATCCGATCAGCGACTTGCGTGCACTATATTTAGAAGGGTGGACAGAAGGTCAATTTCCACTCGAAGAACAGACAAACATTACAGTTCAAACTTCAAGGCGGATATTTGAAGCAGCACAGCACGAGGCTGGCAGACGGAGTATAATAGTACAGCGCCTTCCACCGCAGTACACAAACAATATATTTAGACGCGTGTCCATTTGTTTGTGAAGTAAAATGCCTGCGATTAGTTCATCCGACAAGGTTCCTACTGAGATCCATAGTGGACGTTTTGGTTATTAACAAATAAATGTACAATTCATTGCGCGGCATGTATTGATTCATATATGTTGTCTTACAATATTTAGGATTTGCTAATTTGCGTAAAATAAATTAAACAATTTTTAACCAAATTTGTTTTTATTATTATTAAATAATATTTCCTAGATGGCACT
This sequence comes from Chirona hameri, assembly GCA_036785665.1. Classification (NCBI taxonomy): domain Eukaryota; kingdom Metazoa; phylum Arthropoda; class Thecostraca; order Balanomorpha; family Balanidae; genus Chirona; species Chirona hameri. The sequence goes on from JAXIVJ010011370.1 coordinate 22,101, forward strand.
GCTCAAGGACGGTTTGCCTCTTAGCTCAGCTGATATAACTAGACCAAATGGACTAAATCAAGGCCGTACAAGAGGGAGTAGGGACTGAATGAGCCATGAGGTCAGAAACCATTAGAATCGAGCTGTCGTATTTTTTTTAATAAATTTAGTCCGAATGTTTTTGAATGGATGGATTTCCGAGGTCAGGACCCACGCTAAGCATAGCTTGTTGCGCAGGCCCTGACCCCTCACCCGATCAAGCAATTCCTGGCGTCCGGCAGAATTCAGAAGCGAAAGTTTTACGTGCCCGACATACCTGGGCACGGTCCGCCCCGCCCTCTGACGTCACCTGACCTTGAGTGCGACCGCTGCCACCGGCCACAGGCCATCTCAGGCAGGGGCAAATAGCGAGCGCCGAAGCGACTCGAGCCCGGGCTGCCACTACCGGGTGAGGTCAGAAGCCCAGCGCTCTCCCAACAGGGGCGGACAAAACTGATCAACAGGGGTCTTTGTTGCTGTAAACTTACCTGGGTCACCAAATGACCTTGACCTGAGGTTAAATTTTGAAGTTGACCTAACCAGGTCACAATTGATGTTTCGAAGTGCCTTGACGAGAACAATACGTTGGTGTTAAAAGTATTGCTCTATGTTTATCCGATACAAATTTATTCACGACTTTTTTGTGTGGGAAAATGCCCTCGTGACCTTTGGTGACCTCTGGAGTCTAAACTATTGACCTGAGCTAAAATTTGAGGACACAAATGTATTTTTTTTCTCATTTTTCAACAGGTTTCGATTCCTTTTCTCCGTTTGCTCTCAGCTATCATATTTACCGATACATTTGGGGGTGTTCGAAGCGAAGTCCTAAAACTGGAATATCTTACCTTGGATGACCTCTGGTGACCTCAATATTCACCTGAGCCAAATAATACTTGACGTAACTTCGAATGCCCTTGTCAAGAGATTTTGAATGCTTTTTCCGCGTCTTTCTATCCCTTTTACTTTTCGAATGAGAGGGCGGGGGTTAATTTGGCCCCCCACCAGGGCGAAGTTGTCACAGAGGCCCACCGGGGCGCAGGTTCAGCACAGAGGGCCTCTTTTAAGCACAGAGTGGCCTCATTTAAACACAGAAGGACCTCCTTTAAGCACAGGGGGCCTCCTTTAAGCGCAGAGGGGCCTCCTTCAAGCATAGGGGGCCTCCTTCAAGCACAGAGGGGCCTCCTTCAAGCACATGGGGCCTCCTTGAAGCCCATAGGGGCCTCCTTTAAGCACAGGGGCTCCTTTAATCACAGAAGGACCTCCTGTAAACACGCGCAGAGGGGCCTCCTTCAAGCACAGGGGGCCTCTTTTAAGCGCATATAGGACTCTTTCAAGCACATAGACGCCTCCTTCCAGCACAGGGGGCCTCTTTAAGTGCAAGCACAGAGGACCTCCTTCAAGCACAGGGGGCTCCTTTCAGCGCAGTGGGCCTCCTTTAACACAGATGGGCCTCCTTTAAGCACAGGGGGCCTCCTTTAAGCACAGAGGGTCTCCCTTAAGTACAGAGAGCCTCCTTCGAGCACAGTGGGTCTCCTTCAAGCACAAGGGACCTCCTTTAAGCACAAGGGGCCTCCTTTAAGCACAGATGGGCCTCCTTTAAGCACAGGGGCCTCCTTTAACAACAGAGGGCCTCCTTCAAGCACAGAAGGGCCTCCTGTCCTCCCTAGAGGCCTCTTTTTTTTGTAAGGGGGCCTCCTCAGCAAATAAACATTGGGGATGCAAAAGGAACATTAGGGATGCAAAATTAAACATTGGGGGTGCAAGTGCATCCTCAAAAGCATACAAAGTTTCACCCCTGACTAGAATGGTACGATAAGCGTAATTTTGCTGTTCTCATCAAGACGAGTTTAATGCTCTGCAGCATGATCTCTTTCTGACATTTCATAACCTTCACCTTAAATTTCAAAGTTAGTATTTTTTTGGTTTAATTGAATCTTTTTTGGATACCCAAGCCAAATGTATTTCCTATTTTTGACTTTATTATTGTTCACTGCAAAGAAGTGTCGTTCAAACATAAAAATAAAATTGATGGTTATTTGGCTAAAAATATGCTAAATTTGGTTATTTTATGTTATTTTTGTGAAAGATGTTATTCCCCAATAACTTTTGACTGAATAAAGATAAAAAGGTAAAATGGACACCATTTTGTTATTTTCGGTCAAGATGCATTGAATGATATGCAGTATCACCTCTTTCTAACATTTGGTGACCATCACCTAAGGTCATTATCAAGGTTCAAGGTTAGGTTTCCAATTGTGGCCTATGTGGCGGTGCTATATATCTTAAAACTTGTCTTGTTGCGAGGAATTCGATTGTGCTTAAATAACGCCTGATCGTCAATGTCAACTTTTGAATTCATGTTGATTTGAATGCCAAATAGTTACTTCATAACTTTCTTCTCGGTGTAAAGCAAGCCCAAAAATGTCTCAGTTTGCTTTATAATCATCAATGACCGCACAATTATTTTAATACCAATGAGTTCCTGTCTTCAAGACAAGTTCAAAGATATACACCATCGCCGTGTAGGTCAAATTTGGAAAGGTGACCTTGCGCCGGTCCCTTAGGTCAAGGTCATCAAATGTCAGAAAGAGGTCATGCTGCACAGCATTCAACGCGTCTTGATGATAACAACAAAATGACGTTTACCGTGCCCTTTTTAGCTTTATTTATTCAAAAGTTATTAGCGAATAATTTATTTTTACATAAAGTGGCATGTAAAAAGACAAAATTTGAGATATTTGGAGGCAAATATCCATCAATTTTATTTTTTCACTTAATTGACATGTCCTTACACGTAAGAATAGCATAGCAAAAATGGAACCCAAGTCCGCAAAAGGAAAAAATGGGGGGGGGGGGGGGGAGTACCCTTTAGGTCATATATATGTAGGCTCCTAGGGCCCGGAAGGCCCCCAGTGAAATTAGCCCCCCTTCATATTGGGAGGTTGGATCCGCCAGTGTAGTAGTGACGGGGGGGGGGGGGAGGAGAGGCGCCCGCCCCCCCGCAAATTTTTCGCCAATATTGGTGGCGCCCCTGTCGATCGGGTGGTGCCCCTCAAGGAAATGGCCTGGTCCTTTGTGAATTTCGGAGCACGCCACTGTCCAGAGGTTATCAAACATCAAAAAGGCTATTTTCGGCAAAACTGTTTTTCGCAAATAACTCTTGACCTAATCAAGCTAAGGCAAAAGTTTTACGCCATAGTTTTTGTCTCATCCAGGCGCTTCGATTCATATTCATGTTGACCAGGTTAGGTTAACTTATAAATTTGACCTCAGTTCAAGGTCAAGTGGTGACCCAAGTAGGTCATGTTGCATATTGGGAGACGTGTCTTGGAGAGACAAACACATTGGTGCCAGTTTCATTTCTCTATCTTCATTTTGTCGAGAGTTATTGACAAAAGGTGACTTCTGATGACCTCGGCTGACCCTGTAGAAGTCACTGAACAAAAAGTGCACCTGTATCATCAATAATGACCTATGATAACATGATCCAGGCGGCATTGAACTGATATCATCAGTATCCTCGGAATCGGAAGCATTGGAATATTTCCCTGTTGACTTATAATGGGGAGCTCACCAAGTTGACCCGACCTTAGGTCACTGATATAAAAAGAATCCGAGATGTACGAATTATAGGTATCTATTACCCTATGCGATACTGTAAGTTTAAAACCGATCGGCCAACAACTGTTGCTGTGCAGTATGACGGCAAACGTTTTTGGATGTGGGGTCACGTGACCTGGCCTGGTGACCTGAGCTGAGAGAACCCGAGGTCAAGAATTGCACACAATGTGGGTAATTGATGCGCAAACAGCTGTGCCAAAAATGGCGCCGCTGCGCGCCGCCGTATTTTCGCTATCCTTGAAAAACCTTAGGGGAACGTCTAAACTCCCATCAGCACGGCGAGGGTTAAGTTGCTTCGGGCGGCCTTCATTAGCAAAAACTCATCAGATACTGAAAACAATATCACTGAAAACTTGGCGAATGGGTCCGATGGGGAAATTAATGGTGTAAACTTGACGTGTTTTCCATTGAAATGTATTCAGGCCTGTCATGTTGTTATTCCGACGTATGTTTGGACCTGCTCCTTGGACGGTGGCCGGTGGGCCCCCTTGAACCAGGGAGGCCCCTGAGATAGGGAGGCCCCCTGGGTTGCTGCCCCCCCCCCCACTTATAATGACGTTCCTACGCCTATGGTTGGACGTAAAATAAGACTGAACGAACTGTGGAACTGTGGATCTGTGGAAAAATGATATGCCGTTTTACAGACCTAAAACCTATGACAGGTTTCGATGAGTTAGATTTAAGCATGCGTCTACATTGTTGCTTTTATCCAGTGCATTGAGATTTATCAGATATTGTTGACCACCCAGTCAAGAATCGATAACTCGGCAATAGTATATTTTAATAAATAAACATCCCCCACGTATTCTTACCAACACAATGCCACATCACAATGGATGAATCACATGGATCACAATCTACATACGTCACATTTGCTGAGATTGGTATTCCCAAACAGCTGTTGCATGAACTTTAGGCACGCAGGCCTGCTATCTGGTTTGCCGCAGGTTCAGGTCAGGTTAAGTGTCGTGCGCTGTCAGTGTCGTTCAGCCAGTGTCAGTGTCGTCAGCAGCCTCTCGCCGCCTCACAGGACAGAGGCAGGAGGTGCGGCATCAGCAGCCTCTCGCCGCCTCACAGGACAGAGGCAGGAGGTGCGGCATCAGCAGGACAGAGGCAGGAGGTGCGGCATCAGCAGCCTCTCGCCGCCTCACAGGACAGAGGCAGGAGGTGCGGCACCAGCAGGACAGAGGCAGGAGGTGCGGCATCAGCAGGACAGAGGCAGGAGGTGCGGCATCAGCAGCCTCTCGCCGCCTCACAGGACAGAGGCAGGAGGTGCGGCACCAGCAGGACAGAGGCAGGAGATGCGGCATCAGCAGGACAGAGGCAGGAGGTGCGGCATCAGCAGCCTCTCGCCGCCTCACAGGACAGAGGCAGGAGGTGCGGCATCAGCAGCCTCTCGCCGCCTCACAGGACAGAGGCAGGAGGTGCGGCATCAGCAGCCTCTCGCCGCCTCACAGGACAGAGGCAGGAGGTGCGGCATCAGCAGCCTCTCGCCGCCTCACAGGACAGAGGCAGGAGGTGCGGCACCAGCAGCCTCTCGCCGCCTCACAGGACAGAGGCAGGAGGTGCGGCACCAGCAGGACAGAGGCAGGAGGTGCGGCACCAGCAGGACAGAGGCAGGAGGTGCGGCACCAGCAGGACAGAGGCAGGAGGTGCGGCATCAGCAGGACAGAGGCAGGCAGGAGGTGCGGCACCAGCAGGACAGAGGAAGGAGGTGCGGCACCAGCAGGACAGAGGCAGGAGGTGCGACACCAGCAGGACAGAGGCAGGAGGTGCGGCACCAGCAGGACAGAGGCAGGAGGTGCGGCACCAGCAGGACAGAGGCAGGAGGTGCGGCACCAGCAGGACAGAGGCAGGAGGTGCGGCACCAGCAGGACAGAGGCAGGTAGGAGGTGCGGCACCAGTAGGACAGAGGCAGGAGGTGCGGCATCAGCAGGACAGAGGCAGGCAGGAGGTGCGGCATCAGCAGGACAGAGGCAGGAGGTGCGGCATCAGCAGGACAGAGGCAGGAGGTGCGGCACCATTAACCGCTCCTCCCCATCCGCCGGACCGCCGGAAAGGGCGACCTAGTGGGAGCCGTAGCCGTACCCCTCACCATGTCCATACTCTCCATAACTGGGCTTATCGTACACATAGACGGGCACCCTGACAGGGATCTTCTGCACGTGGCTGTGGTGCTTGACCACCGGCACCGGCTTCAGCACCGTATGGTGCTTCACCACCGGTACGTGCTTGATGACTGGCACGTGCTTGACAATGGTCACGTGCTTGATGACCTCGTACGGCTGGGGCAGCTCCTTGTAGACGGTGTTGTAGACCGGCTTGTAGACGGGGACCTCCTTGACGACAGTGTAGGGCACGCGCTGCTCCACCAGGTAAGGCTCCTTCTTGACGTAGGTACGTACTGCAGGCTCATACCTGTCGGCAACGAGAGCATGGGCTCCGTGAAGAGGCAGTATTGCCAGCGCTGCAGGTTTCGTCACACCCTGCGGCCTGCGGCCACTCGGCTGCTCCCTGGCGTGTTTAGAGAAGGATGAGAGGACAGCGGGACAGCACAGAAACATTAGCTGTGACCCAGTGTCAGCAGTGTTATTTGGAACAAATACCAGTCATTGCCAACAACCGGCAATATGACCATATCGTGTGTGGTGGACGCTATAACAATTTTAGCTATGTGGGCTGGGGGGTCACGTGAGTAGAGTACGCAGTGAATGTCAAACCAGTCCAGCAGGACATGTCACCACGCCCGATACGTACCCGCCTCCGTGACCTCCGTGACCTCCGTGACCGCCGTGACCGCCGTGACCGCCGTGACCGCCGTGACCTCCAGCCTGACCTGCGCCGGAACCCGCCGCGGCGGCGCCTCCGGCCGCTCCCTCAGCACTCACGCCGACCACCGCCGCCACCAGAACGATCTGCCGACAGACAAACAGAGCGGTGTCAAGCTGACGCCATGTATGTGAACAGGAGGGGGTCGCATGTGTGTGGTGTGGTGTTATGAAAGAGAATCGCTTCAAATATTGGTGCCACCAAAGTATTGAGTAACGTCAGATGGAGACACTTTCAAACGCCGCCGCATATCGCGCCGGTTAGACGCTGCATATCACACCAAAAGCAGGGGTCACTTAAAGGATGTTAAGAACCACGTCGCCAACGGTAAACTTTAGCGTTCGCTGGCACGGTGAGTCTCGCGGCAGAGCCACTCACAAAGGCCTTCATGTCGAGCACTGTTGCAGACTGTGCTCTTTTGAGACATGGTGGCGACTTTTATATGCCGTACCAGGTGTCCCCGTGGCGCAGCGGATGGCCATGGCACGAGCAAGGCCAGACGCAGCGCTACCGGTGAATCCCAGCTGGCTGGCAGCACCGCCCGCCGGACACAGCCGGAACCACATCTAGCGCCACCTATACTGACAACCGATACCCTCACCGCTAGCGCCACCTATACCAACTGGCAACCGAGACCTCCAGCAGCGAGATCTTCCGCCCAAAGCCGACTCGAACACCGGGGAATGAGGAAAAACAGCAGACGTAAGCGCACTTTCCATCAAAGGGTTGAGTTAAAAAGGCACTTACTACATGTTATATTAAGAGTGGTCCTCTGACATGACAATATGTCCTTGAGGATGATACAAATATTGATCGATTTTACACCTTTCAAATTCATTCGACCTGGTCTCTGAATCTGATGTCAACATATCCGTGTGTTATCAGTACTGGCGGATCCAGGGGGGGGGGGGGGGGGGGGGGGGCAGGGGCTAAAGCCCCCCTCCATTCCAAGCTCGACAGGGGCGGCAATAGAAATTAGCTCCCCCAAAATCTGCTGAAACTGGCGATGAAAAAAATGGGTACCTACTTGCCTGCGAAAAAATAACTTCTTGCGAAAGAAATATTGTTTTTTTGCCTCGTTCGTGTTTCCTCTATTTTGTAGCATTTTGGTAGCAGTAGGGATAGGGAAAGTGGCGCGTCTGACACTATTTTAGAGTGATTCACAACCAACGTAAGTTATGATTTGTCCACGCATCGTCACAGCCTTTGGTCTCCTGCTGCCTGCTGGGTGGCAGAGGAGCGCGTGAGTGAATTTTATTGCATAGGTACCTATATTGTGTGGAATACGTCTACTAGTATTGAATAGGGTAATTAGGTTCAGTTTTTTTTTTTAAATCCCAATGTTCTTTTTGTAGCTGGGGCATTCCATGACACATCGACAAAAACAAAGTGCAAAATGACACCGTCATGTCACCGATTTTGACCAAAATTGGTATATGGAGTAACCTGGGGCGCTAAAGCGAGCTGTGAAAGTTTTAATGCAATGCAAGCAGTGGTTCCGGAGATATTGCCTCGGGCATTTTAACCCTTGCTCTATGGGAGGGGGGCTGACGCCCCCCCCCCTGAGGTTTTCTTGAATCGATTTTTCCAAGTGCGGTGCATCTTGCTGAAATTTTTGGTAGATGAGTGTACAACAATCATACGTATGTTGTAAAAATGAAATTGAAATTGGTTAAGTAGCTTGGGAGATTATCATGTTTTGATGACGTCATCATTTTCTCTTACCGCGCCGCGACCGCTTGGAACCGTCTACCGCCAGGTGCCTGCGATGCCGTAACAGTACGCGTATTTCGACCCATGCTGACCAACACGACTGTGATCGATGACCAGTGACCTAGATCTGACCAGACGCACGCTGTCCATTTCTGTGTATATTTGATTTTATCGTCATTTTATTTGTTGATTTTCCTTTGTATGTTTTTATTTAGTACCTATTTCCTTCACCGCATTATTTTATTGTGTGTTTTATCTTTTACTCTCATCTCTCATCCTCGTCATTTTGGTGTAAACCCGTACACAGTGTTTTTTATCACTTTGTCTTTTAGTGTACCTATACTTCTTTGTATACTTTTATGGAGAGTTCTGTTTTGATCACTTTAATTTTAGTGTATACTTTTATGCAGTGTGTTGCCCATCATCGCTCTGTATGTTCAGTGTACAGTTGTATGTACCCAAGTGTAACTCTTATATGTGCTTTTGCAATTGCCGTAAGACCATAATAGCCACTACGTGGATGGTTTTTAATACACTGATTGTTATGTTGGTGGAAAAAGATACATATTTGAAAAATGGTAGACAACAGAGTTTTAAAGTAAATTACAAGCGCAATTCACTAAAGATACAAAATGGCATTCTCTTTAAAATGGCTATCTCGGATTTTAAAATATTTGAGTTTTGACCCCTAAAATAAAACAAAACTGATTTTTTGGAAAAATCCCTACAAAATCAACATTTTCAAAAATGTTAAGAAAAACGGAATATATGTGAGAGAACTGAGTATGGAGAACATCCATACCAAATTTCAAAGCAATATCTTCATTTTTGACTGAGTGATGGCTCCCTAAGTGTAAGAAACTGATGACGTCGTTTTTTTAACAACTTTTTGTAAACTTTTTTTTTGACAAGATACGAACAAATAATTACCTTTTCTGTATTTTGTAGCCAAAACTGGTCTAGGAACATGCCTTTTATTTACATTTATCAATTTCTCATTTTTAGGTTTTCTGAAGAGCAAAATCGCTGTTCTGGACGTGGTAAATCCAAGGTCATTCACTTGACCTGGAAGGTCACTCTTTAATCTGAAGCCTAGAAATCACATACTGTTAGATTCTTCTCATGACAAGAAACATGCTGGTTCTTACTGCATTGCTCTAAGTTGCTTAGTTTGGAAGTTAACAGGGGTAAACTTCCAAACCAAGCAATAACTTTTAAAATAGTAACTTTTGACTGAATAAAACTAAAATGGTACGGTAAACGTCATTTTTCTGTTCTCAGCTAGACGAGTTTAATGCTCGAGTTAAATGTATGACCTCTTTCTGACATTTGATGATCTTGACCTTAAATTTCAAAATTAGTATTTTTTTTTGAAATTTGTAATCTTTTTTGGATACCCAAACCAAATGTATTTCCTGTTTTTGACTTTATTATTGTTAAGTGTAAAGAAGTGTCGTTCACACAGAAGATGCCATTGATGGTTATTTGGCTTCAAATATGTTCAATGTTTTCATTTTATATGTTCTTTTTGTGAAATATGTTATTCCCCAATAACTTTTGACTGAATAAAGATAAAAGTTAAAATGGACACCATTTGGTTATTTTCGTCAAGACGCGTTGAATGATATGCAGTATGACCCCTTTCTAATATTTGGTGACCATCACCTAAGGTCAATGTCAAGGTTCAAGGTTCGGTTTCCAATTGTGGCATATGTGGCGATGCTATATATCTTAAAACTTGTCTTGTTGCGAGGAATTTGATTGTACTTTAATAACGCCCGATCGTCAATGTCAACTTTTGAAGTCATTTTAATTTGAATGTCGAATGGTAACTTCATAACGTCCTTCTCGGTGTAAAGAAAGCCTGAAAATGTCTCAGTTTGATTTATAATCATCACGGTCACGCAAATATTGTAATACCAATGAGTTCCTATCTTCAAGACAAGTTAAAAGATATATAGCATCGCCGTCTAGGTCAAATTAGGAAAGGTGACCTCCTTACGCCGTGATCTTGACCTTAGGTCAAGGTCATCAAATGTCAGAAAGAGGTCATCCTGCACTGCATTCAACGCGTCTTGATGATAACAACAAAATGACGTTTATCGTGCCCTTCTAGCTTTATTCAGTCAAAAGTTATTAGCAAATCACTTATTTTGATACAAAGTAGCATGTACTCAAGATTTGAGATATTTGGTGGCAAATATTCATCAATTTTATTTGTGTACTTAATTGACACGTCCTTACACGTAATAATAGTATAGCGAAAAATATAACCTAAGTCCGCAAAAGGGAACAAAATGGGGTAATCTTTAGGTCATATGGAGGCTCCTGGGGCCAGGAAGGCCCGCAGTGAAATTAGCCACCCCCGGCCTCCTCTCAAACCATATGGTAGCCCGATCTAGTTTTGGGATACAAATACTACTAGGCCCATAGGGTTTAATGTTAAATTCGCCATTTTCAGCGTGAATTTACAGAAAATATGAGAGGGTAATTTGAAAACCTAGATGCTATCGAGTAGAAAATTTCATCTTCTTTTGACGCTTTTGGAGGTGTTTTTCGATTTGAGGGATGTAAATCGTGTTCCCAAGAGCCCGGAGAAAACGATGTCTAACATAGAGGAAACGGGGAATGTCTCATGTTTGGCACTCTGTATCTTCGGTTCCATTAATTTAAATAATAAAAGTGAAAAATATTTTGAAAGCCTGTATTACAATCTTACTTTTGTTTTACTTAACTTTTTATTTGGGTGTTGGGAAATCGTGTTCCCAAAGGCATAAAGTTTGACTCTTTTTTTATAAATTTAGTCCGAATGTTTTATATGGATGGATTTTCGAGGTCAGGACCCACGCTAAGCAGAGCTTGTTGCGCAGGTCCTGACCTCACCACCCGATCGCACAATTCCTGTTGGCCGGCAGAATTTAGAGACGAAAGTTTTACGTGCCCGACATACCTGGACACGGTCCGCCCCGCTCACTGACGTTACCTGACCTTGAGTGCGACCGCTGCCACCGGCCGCAGGCCATCCCAGTCAGGAGCAAATAGCGAGCGCCGAAGCGACTCGAACCCGGGCTGCCAATACCGAGAGGTCAGAAGTCCAGCGCTCTCCCACTGAGCTACGGGGGCGGCGAAATTTGGGGACTTCTTCTCCTCTTCCAGGACCTCCTTCTCCCCTTTCAGCGTGGTGCATCCATGACGCTCAACGTCACTGAAATCGAACATATTTTCTATTACATAACCAGCATGATAAAAGTAAATACAGAGTCTACATGTATAAGGTGCTTATCAAATTAAGACATCATAGGTGGTATATTTTTGAGCTTTGGAACATTTAAGTAAAGTTAGGTCAGGATTTTGGTAATACTTCAGTGACGCATGTCCCCAGTTTATCATAGTCTTGAGAAGAAGAAGAATTAGTCAGCTGACAGCATATTTTATTGCAGAGTGAGAATGCCTCCAATCCAAATAATTTTGAGACAGTGAGTGATGTGCAAGGTGACATTGTCTGTGGTGGCTGCCGCTGTGCAGTCGACCATCGGTCTCAAATACAAGTCCTGCGCTCCCCAGAAACAGAGGTTTAGTGCGAGCGTGATAGGGTTTAGTGGTTGACTTGTGTATTACCGGCTCACAAAATTATTTGGCACCATTTTGACTCTGCAATAAAATATGCTGTCAGCTGATTATTATTACAGGTACCTCAAGATTACATTAAACTGGGAAGGTACGTTACTGAAGTATTACCAGGATTTTCACATAGAAATTCCAGATCAGGAATATCAGAGGATTAAAAGTCAAGAAAATAAGGAAAAAACATAGGACATCATGTCATCACCTGAGCTTGCACTTGGTACTGGTAGGCCGGATGGAGGAGGTTAAGGTTGAGGTAGCGGTTAGGATGATCACTGGTATGGTGTCTGGGTGGAGGTTCCTCCTCTTGTGTGAAGTTGGTGGAATTTCGTAGAAGTCAGAGGCTTTAAAATGAATGGAGCACACATGGGGATCAACATGGTCATCAAGTTCCGAATCTTCTCTTTTAATAGCCTGCCACTACCTCGGAGCCAATTCTTTCCTTCGGAAACGAAAAATATTACACCTTCCTGGTCGGGTTTGCACCTTTCGAGCAGCTGTACCGTTGTTGCACCTGGCACAGCACAACCAGCCATCTTCGTGACCAACGTTGAACTCTCAAGCGTACCTCTGTGGCTCTGTCTTGTCTATAAATATGCACAAATTTAAATCAAACGCAGTCGGAAGAATCGGAAGCTTTCTTCAGTACGAACATTATATTATGAAAAATCGTCGGAACTACGAGTCAAAACAAACAAATCAAATTAAGAACAAGTGCGCAATGTTTGTAGCCTACTAGAATGTCACCATATTTAGTTTACATCTAACGTTATTATACTATACTCAGGGTTCGGAACTAGGACAAAAAAAAGAGATATTTGCAATGATATTTGGAAAATAAAGATGAAAATAGCTAAATAAATCCGAACAATGTAAATTAAAATTGAAATGATAGACACAATTTCAAAGAACATCCTCAGAATAGGCTAATTATTGAGATCATATATACTGAATTTGAGCATACCCCCTTCAATATACCCTGCCCCTCCCCCCCCCCCATATTGGGAGGCTGGATCCGCCAGTGGTTATCAGTAATCAAGATAATGGTTATAATGAATTATAATATTATTTTTTGGAGGCGCAGTAGGGTGCCCC
>JAXIVJ010011370.1:40000-43790 GCA_036785665.1 Chirona hameri
CATCCATCCATCCATCCATCCATCCATCCATCCATCCATCCATCCATCCATCCATCCATCCATCCATCCATCCATCCATCCATCCATCATCCATCCATCCATCCATCCATCCATCCATCCATCCATCCATCCATCCATCCATCCATCCATCCATCCATCCATCCATCCATCCATCCATCCATCCATCCATCCATCCATCCATCCATCCATCCATCCATCCATCCATCCATCCATCCATCCATCCATCCATCCATCCATCCATCCATCCATCCATCCATCCATCCATCCATCCATCCATCCATCCATCCATCCATCCATCCATCCATCCATCCATCCATCCATCCATCCATCCATCCATCCATCCATCCATCCATCCATCCATCCATCCATCCATCCATCCATCCATCCATCCATCCATCCATCCATCCATCCATCCATCCATCCATCCATCCATCATCCATCCATCCATCCATCCATCCATCCATCCATCCATCCATCCATCCATCCATCCATCCATCCATCCATCCATCCATCCATCCATCCATCCATCCATCCATCCATCCATCCATCCATCCATCCATCCATCCATCCATCCATCCATCCATCCATCCATCCATCCATCCATCCATCCATCCATCCATCCATCCATCCATCCATCCATCCATCCATCCATCCATCCATCCATCCATCCATCCATCCATCCATCCATCCATCCATCCATCCATCCATCCATCCATCATCCATCCATCCATCCATCCATCCATCCATCCATCCATCCATCCATCCATCCATCCATCCATCCATCCATCCATCCATCCATCCATCCATCCATCCATCCATCCATCCATCCATCCATCCATCCATCCATCCATCCATCCATCCATCCATCCATCCATCCATCATCCATCCATCCATCCATCCATCCATCCATCCATCCATCCATCATCCATCCATCCATCCATCCATCCATCCATCCATCCATCCATCCATCCATCCATCCATCCATCCATCCATCCATCCATCCATCCATCCATCCATCATCCATCCATCCATCCATCCATCCATCCATCCATCCATCCATCCATCCATCCATCCATCCATCCATCCATCCATCCATCCATCCATCCATCCATCCATCCATCCATCCATCCATCCATCCATCCATCCATCCATCCATCCATCCATCCATCATCCATCCATCCATCCATCCATCCATCCATCCATCCATCCATCCATCCATCCATCCATCATCCATCCATCCATCCATCCATCCATCCATCCATCCATCCATCCATCCATCCATCCATCCATCCATCCATCCATCCATCCATCCATCCATCCATCCATCCATCCATCCATCCATCCATCCATCCATCCATCCATCCATCCATCCATCCATCCATCCATCCATCCATCCATCCATCCATCCATCCATCCATCCATCCATCCATCCATCCATCCATCCATCCATCATCCATCCATCCATCATCCATCCATCCATCCATCCATCCATCCATCCATCCATCCATCCATCCATCCATCATCCATCCATCCATCCATCCATCCATCCATCCATCCATCCATCCATCCATCCATCCATCCATCCATCCATCCATCCATCCATCCATCCATCCATCATCCATCCATCCATCCATCCATCCATCCATCCATCCATCCATCCATCCATCCATCCATCCATCCATCCATCCATCCATCCATCCATCCATCATCCATCCATCCATCCATCCATCCATCCATCCATCCATCCATCCATCCATCCATCCATCCATCCATCCATCCATCCATCCATCCATCCATCCATCCATCCATCCATCCATCCATCATCCATCCATCCATCCATCCATCCATCCATCCATCCATCCATCCATCCATCCATCCATCCATCCATCCATCCATCCATCCATCCATCCATCCATCCATCCATCCATCCATCCATCCATCCATCCATCCATCCATCCATCCATCCATCCATCCATCCATCCATCCATCCATCCATCCATCCATCCATCCATCCATCCATCCATCCATCCATCCATCCATCCATCCATCCATCCATCCATCCATCCATCCATCCATCCATCCATCCATCCATCCATCCATCCATCCATCCATCCATCCATCCATCCATCCATCCATCCATCCATCCATCCATCCATCCATCCATCCATCCATCCATCCATCCATCCATCCATCCATCCATCCATCCATCCATCCATCCATCCATCCATCCATCCATCCATCCATCCATCCATCCATCCATCCATCCATCCATCCATCCATCCATCCATCCATCCATCCATCCATCCATCCATCCATCCATCCATCCATCCATCCATCCATCCATCCATCCATCCATCCATCCATCCATCCATCCATCCATCCATCCATCCATCCATCCATCCATCCATCCATCCATCCATCCATCCATCCATCCATCCATCATCCATCCATCCATCCATCCATCCATCCATCCATCCATCCATCCATCCATCCATCCATCCATCCATCCATCCATCCATCCATCCATCCATCCATCCATCCATCCATCCATCCATCCATCCATCCATCCATCCATCCATCCATCCATCCATCCATCCATCCATCCATCCATCCATCCATCCATCCATCCATCCATCCATCCATCCATCCATCCATCCATCCATCCATCCATCCATCCATCCATCCATCCATCCATCCATCCATCCATCCATCCATCCATCCATCCATCCATCCATCCATCCATCCATCCATCCATCCATCCATCCATCCATCCATCCATCCATCCATCCATCCATCCATCCATCCATCCATCCATCCATCCATCCATCCATCCATCATCCTCCATCCATCCATCCATCCATCCATCCATCCATCCATCCATCCATCCATCCATCCATCCATCCATCCATCCATCCATCCATCCATCCATCCATCCATCCATCCATCCATCCATCCATCCATCCATCCATCCATCCATCCATCCATCCATCCATCATCCATCCATCCATCCATCCATCATCCATCCATCCATCCATCCATCCATCCATCCATCCATCCATCCATCCATCCATCCATCCATCCATCCATCCATCCATCCATCCATCCATCCATCCATCCATCCATCCATCCATCCATCCATCCATCCATCATCCATCCATCCATCCATCCATCCATCCATCCATCATCCATCCATCCATCCATCCATCCATCCATCCATCCATCCATCATCCATCCATCCATCCATCCATCCATCCATCCACCATCCATCATCCATCCATCCATCCATCCATCCATCCATCCATCCATCCATCCATCCATCCATCCATCCATCCATCCATCCATCCATCCATCCATCCATCCATCCATCCATCCATCCATCCATCCATCCATCCATCCATCCATCATCCATCCATCCATCCATCCATCCATCCATCCATCCATCCATCCATCCATCCATCCATCCATCCATCCATCCATCCATCCATCCATCCATCCATCCATCCATCCATCCATCCATCCATCCATCCATCATCCATCCATCCATCCATCCATCCATCATCCATCCATCCATCCATCCATCCATCCTCATCCATCCATCTCATCATCCATCCATCCATCCAATCCATCCATCCATCCATCCATCCATCCATCCATCCATCCATCCATCCATCATCATCCATCCATCCATCCATCCATCCATCCATCCATCCATCCATCCATCATCCATCCATCCATCCATCCATCAATCCATCCATCCATCCATCCATCC